>OZ059904.1:30311437-30581437 GCA_964057215.1 Oscheius myriophilus | reverse complement strand
CTAAACCATAACACATTTTCTTGTCATCCTTATTCTCTAAATCCTTAACCCCTAACTCTTAAGACCCTAACCTTAACCATTCATTCTTAAGGCCCTAACCCCAACCCTTAATTCTCAATACCGTAACTTTAATCCTTGAATCTGAAAACCCTAACCTTAACCCCCTACTTTAAACTAACTTTTAACCTTAAATATTAAAGCCCTAACCTTAGCCTCTACTCTAAACCATAACCTTAGACCTTAAATCTTAAGGCCCTAATCTTAAGACCCTAACCTTTACCGTACACTCTAGCGACACTAGCCTTAACATTCAATCCTTTACCTAAAGGCCTTAGACCCCTTAACATTTCTCTCTCCTTACCTATAAACCCAAGCTTCCAATCGATCATCAAACAGACAACATCTCAGGCCATCAGGGTCTGGGCAAAGAAGTCTAGGACTGGAGGTGTGTCTGAATTCACTAACCACCGCCCATTCGTCAAGAGAAAAGTAGACAATGTACTGGCTCTAAAAAGTATACTATTTAAATTTTCAACTTTTAAAATCTTACATCTGTGCTGAAAATGAGAAAATGTGGAGTTAGCGAGCTTGAAAGGAGCTTTGCATTGCGGGAGGCCTCGGGGAACGTGATCGCCGCGTCATCTTCGTTCTCCAAAATCTGAAAATTAGGGTTTAAGGTGACTTAAGGTAAGGTAATGTAAGGTAAGATTACTCTTAAGGTAAGGTAAGGAAAAATAAGGTCTTACCTTGTGAAGTCTCACTTTTGCATCCATCGTTACTGCCACGTAATGGGAATTGAGTTGAACTTGCATGACAGTGGAGAGGTACTCTTTTCTTGCAACGAGAGGCGCGTCTCCACCTGGAAAATGAGTCTCCTGATAGTTAAAGGTTTAAGGTTAAGGTTACGTATTGCTTGCTTAAGGTTTGATTAGGTTACAATGCTTAAGGTTAAGATCGTTTGAGTTAAGAGTTAAAGTTGGGATCTTGTGAGTTATAGGTTAAGGTTACCCTGGTTAATGATAAAGAGCTAAGGTTAAAGGAGAGTTGAGATTTAAGGTTGGGTCTAGATAACTAAGAGTTAAGGTGGAGTTGTTGAGAGTTAAGGGTTAAGGTTATAATTATGCTTTATGGTTAAGAGCTATTAAGATTAAGGTCGTTTGAGTTAAGCGTTAAGGTTGGGATCTTAAGAATTAAAGAGTTGGTATTGCTGGTTAATGGTTAGGGGCGAAAGCTTAAAGTTGGAGCCATTAGAGTTTAATGCTAAGGTTATGATATGAGAGTTAAGGGTTAAGGTTAGGTTCTTAGAGATAAGAAGTTTAAGGTGTTGCTTGTTGATGGTTAAGGGCTAAAGTTTAAGGTTAGGGTAGTTAGAGTTAAGTGTTAAGGTTGGGGTCTTAAATGTTAAGGCTAGGGTTGTCTTTTAATGACAGTTTTAACTTTAAAAAGGATTAAGAATAAAGTTACGATATTGGTTAAGAGTTAAGAGTTAAGGTTTGAGGTCAGGGTCATTATAGTTAAGCGTTAAGGGGGTTAAAGTAACGAACTTGAGAGTTGAAGGTTAATGTTATGGTATTGACAGGTAAAGTTTAAGGGATTGGGATAATGTTTAGGAACTTGAGATTTAAGGTTCAGGTAATAGTATTGCTGATTAACGGGTGAGGGCTGAGATGTAAAATTTGAAAAGTTAAAGGTAAAGGCTAAAGTATTGCTTGTTAATCGTTTAGGGCTTTGGTTTAAGATTATTGTCTCAGAGTTAAGAGTTAAGCTTTGGGGGTCTTGAGTGTTAAGGTAAAAGAGCTAGGGGTGAAGGTTAAAAACTTAATTTTTTAAGGAAACATACTGTCATCTACAGTGATATATATCCAAAAAGTCTTTAAAGATGGGGAAAGTCCTTACGGCTTGAAGCGTAGTCATAGAACCAAACACAGTTGTTAGCAGCTACAGCCAAATGATGAGGACCCAAAGAGAGCATAGCCGGCTCAGTGTCAGCTTCGAATTGCACTTGGCGGGACTGAAAACATTTAAATTCCTTGAATTCTGGTTACTGTACCTTTTCTCCATCGGGGAGGAGTGTTATTTGTCTGAGAGAGGTTAGAGTAGCGGTGGTGTTACCGTAAGCCACACCCATTGAAATGGTTTTGGTGAGGAATACGGTAACTGTACCGCCGACTGCGGTTACGGCTACGAATTGGCCATCTGGGGAACACTTTACGTCTCTGAGTTCACGGGTTCCGTCGAGTTCGAACATGAAGGGCATGGAGGAGGCGTTGTCGATTTCACGGACTTTCATTCTGGAAGAGAGGGTCGACAGAGATAGAGAGACAGAGACAGAGACAGAGACAGAGACAGAGACAGAGACAGAGACAGAGGCAAAGAGACTTACTGATTGTCTCCAATGCTAATCATCTTCCCCATAGTCTCAGAAACAGTAACCGCATTGAGGCTCGTCTTATACTCCTCAAATCCAAACATTTCTTGCCCAAGCTCAGAATTAAAGGTCGAAACACTAATTATTCTTTGCGGAAATCCCACCAAAACCAGCCCGTCTGCATACCTAAACTACCGTAACCTCGAGTTACAGTACCCTTACCATTCGTGGCTGATAATGTTACCGTACTCCTTTTGAAAAGCCAGGTTTACATGTCCATTGACGTCGGAGAGTTTTCCAATGACTAAGATCTTTCGTTCTGCCACACAGCTTAGCTACAGTAAGCGTTTGTGGGTACGGTAGTTTGACCTACCATGCACTCCAACACACCGTTTTGGGTCATGGAGGTTACTTTTAGCTGTTCAGGATCGGTGATGGGTACTGTATGAAGGGTGTCTCCATCCATGTTGGATACTGTAATGCGAGGTATACTCACTCGCTCGCTCACCCACTCACTCACTCACTCACACTCGCGTACTACCTGTTAGTGTATTGTCTTCGCTTATGCACACAATATGGTCCTGTGCGGAAATCGCTACCTCACAAATCCTCCTCTGGTGCTTGCCCACCATCGGCGTTTTCCTCTGTTTCTTGTGGTTGTATATGAAGAGATTCCCATTGTTCGTTCCAACCGCCAAATTGTCGGAAACCTTCGACCAAACAGCGCAAGATCCCACTTCCCTAGGAGTGATTGTATGTCTATTTCTCTTTGTACATCTGTGTAACTGTCTGTTTGTCTGACTGTCTGTCTTTCCCTCTTTCTCTCTCTCTCTCTCTCTCTCTCTCTCTCTCTCTCTCTCTCTCGCTTTACCTCAGTTTACGCGTATCCACCCCCTGAACAGTACCAAATTCAGGTAATTCCCGTAACATCGCTCTCTTTATCTGGGTATATAAAAAAGCCCCCCCCCCATTGGGCCATCAATAGTACCAAACACAGTCAATTTTCATAACAACGCCTCACCCGCACAGCCGTAAATATGGTTCATTTCTACCCAACCTCTAGCTGTGAGCGGTAGCGTTGCTTCATTCCAATTAATGGTCGTAGGAACAACAACATGTGTGTAATTCCATTTTAAAATCATTAAAATACTTTACGTTCAGTATAAATTTGATATTTAAAGGCGGGGACGCCATCATGATTTGGGTGGGGGCGCATTTGGGATAAAAGGGGTGGGGATACAAAGGGAATGGACCCCCGTAACGAAGTAACGAATATGCCCTCTTATGCTAGTAGATTGGGGGGTTCATTTTAGCTAATCCAGTGTCCAAACTAACCCCCTGCTCAATTTTATTCACACCCCCCCACGGCGGGGACGGGCTGCCATGAAAGGGATCAAGGTTAACGGACTGTTTCAAAATGTTTTTAAACCGCGAAATTCCTTATCAATAACGAATCTTGATGAGAACAGAACTATCAAAGACAAATTGTATGAAATGGGTCCCGAAGCGCGCTTGGATTCTCATAAAAGTTGACCAACATATTTATAAACGAGGGGGGCTTATCAATAGTGAGGGCAAATCAGTTTGGGGGGGCTTATGTAATTACCCTTTCTCTCATCTGCTTTTCTTACCTAGACCCCATGCTAATGTCGAGAAAGTCGGCAGTTTTGGTGTTGATGTCCCACAGAGCCACAAGGTAGCTGCCCTCATTGAGAACGGCCAAAATGTCGCCTTCGCGGTCCCAGCACAGGGCTATCACCTTTCTAGAAAAAATAAAATAGCTCTGGTTCTGAAAATCCAGTACGTTGAGCAATCCAAGCTGTCGAAGACGTCTCCTTTGCGGTCGTAGAGGAGAACGCAGTGAGATTCATGGCCAGAATCGTACCTAATTAAGTCATTAGACTTGGGCCAATTAAATTAAAAACACAATGAACCGAATGCCGGTCGATTCAGAAGCTTGCGCTTCATAACAATGAAACCAACCCAGATACTGCAAGAGCTGTACCCGTTGTGCGCCAAGTGATGAGTGGAGCTCCCGCATTGTCATTGCCTTCAGAATGCCGAAAAAGTTGCTAAATATCCAGTAACCAGTCTTTTGGGTTAAAGGGTACGAACCCGCATGTAATGAAGAGGTGGACAAGAAGCGTTGCTATGGAAACGCGCACCCCAGCCCTTTTTAGACAAAGCAGGTGCGCTTCAAAGGTCAAGATGATTGCAAATGAAAGACTCCCCGTCCCCAAATGAAGTCATTGATTGGTAACAACAACAAGTTCATTCAAATCAACGTTTAAGAGATGAGGGAAGCAGCGGTGGCGGACTCGTACTTCCAGGTGGCGGGCAGCTGGCGCTTGGTGCGGTAGTACCTGGCGAGCCTGTGGATACGGGACTCGACCAGAATGAGGCGGTATTTGCTGTCAGTGTCCTTGCGGCAGCGCTCGAGATGCTTGCGGATGGACACGGCCTTCTTGATCATGTGGTACAGATCCTCGGGGATCTCGGGAGCCATACCCTGAAAGCAATTGTTTATCAGAGGTCAAAATAGAGATAAGAATAAAGGAGAACTAAACAAACCTTGGACTTGAGGATACGGAGGATCTTGTTGCCAGTGACACGGCGGACCTGGGCAACTCCGTGGGAATCCCTGAGGATCACACCGATCTGAGAGGGGCGGAGACCCTAAAAGCGAAAATTATGTAAAGAAAACCGTGTAGCTACGATCAAAAATCGCCGAAGCGAACTTCTGAGAGCTCGGTAAAAAGTCGGTGAACCCGGCAGTGTGGGGATTCGGACCCCTGCACTCCATGACCGATACAAACCTTCTTGGCGAGCCTGACGATGTGCTCCTGCACCTCCTCGTTGGTGAGCTTCAGCCACGAGGGAACGGAGCGGCGGTACGGCAAAGCCGACTTGGACATTCCCTTTCCGGGGTTGTGCATGCGACCCATTTTGAGTTTCTGGAAAGAAAATAAATTAATAAGGGGACTTTAAATAGAAAAATGCGAACAAAGGAATAAATGGCGATAAAGGGTATGTACATTTTTTAAAAATCATTTTTAAATCCAAAAATTTAACAATTTTTCACAAAAACCATCAGCAATACGTTAAGAAACAGAAAGGAAACGAAATTTAGAAACTGTCCAAATGAAAATTTGGGATAACGAAAACGACAGCCGTACTGTGCATCGGGCCGGGACCTATTCTAGCAGTCCTTTAAACTCGTCAGTCGCTTCAACTGTGGCCCTTTATTGCACAACATTGTGCTGCTTGTTCTTTGAATTTTCTCGAACTATAAATACCCTCGGGCAAAGAAAGTGACGTTTCAACGAAAAATTATGTACTTTTATTCTTTTTTATTACATTTGAACCTATTTACGCCCCGTATACGCCGAATAAGGCGCGTTTTGTTGTAGGCCCGTTCCTGAGCTTTTCTTTACTTCTGAGCCTCTTATTTGGTATTTACTCAGTTCCAATTAGCAAATTGTTGTGATTATGCTTTCGATATCTTAATCGACATCATATTGTTTGTATTTCGACCCCAGCTTTCGTTTTACTTGCTTTTTTTGGTATATCTTACGTAAGCCTAGCTCTACTATCTTTCTTCGTTTCTCACCTATTTTGCAATTTTCAGTACAAAACGTAATGGCTGAAACCAGCCAAGGCGCCTCCTCTTCTGGAGGATCGAACATTCCATATACACATCGCCCAGTCTTCCCGCAAAGAGGACGAGGCCAAAATCGCCGATTCAGAGGGAATTCGAATCGCGATAACCAGCAAATGCCCGCTGAAGAGGCTCAGGTACGCATTTTTAAAGGTCTAAAATGGAAATTTGTTTTTAGAACTCGCCAGACGTCCAGCCGTCTTCAGCCAACAGAGGAGCTCCCAGGGGTCGTTCGAACTGGAGAGGAGCCCCTTCCAATCGAGGAAGAACCTTCCATCGAAGCTCTTCTGACGTGAGAAACAGCGGAAATCCCGATAATGTTGGTTTTTATTCGTGGAGAGGTGCAAGTTTGAATTTAGGTTCAGATTGACGGCCCCAGTAAGCCTGAGATGAGGCACAACAATAGGCGCGGAGGACGTGGCGGCGGTGGAAACAGAGGAATTCCTGATATTGTTGGCTTTTATGGTTTTAATAAGCTGGAATTTCGAATTTAGGCCCAGCCGGACGTTTCTAACCAGCAGGAGATGAGGAACAATAGGCGAGGAGGACGCGGTGGCGGTGGTGGTGGAAACAGAGGAAATCGCGGCAGCAAGAATCCGCCCCCAGATGCCCATTATCGTGAGTTTTAGACCTTTAAACGGGTTGCTTCGGTCGTTGCGAGACCTACTTTTAGACCGACTTTTAAATTTTTCGTGTCCAGAGCCTTAAAATCAGTTTAAAAGTCAGTTCAATTCTTTAGAATGCGGCGATGTCTAGCTGTCGTTGCGGAGCCAGCTTCCAAACAGACCTTTAAATTTCAAAAATGGATTCATTTTCAGTCCTTTAAAATTTAATTTCTTTCTGTCGTTGCGGGACCCGCTTCTGAACAGTCCTTTACCTTTTAAAAGTAGCCTTGAAATTGGCTAAAAGCTCAGTTTTAGCTCTTTCAAATAAGCATGCCTAGCCGTCGTTGCGGAGCCCGCATTCGAACAGACCTTTAAACCATAGCTGGACAAAGTGAGTTTGGGGTGCTTGATACGCAAGCCCCCCAAAATGGTGCATGGGAGTCAACGTAGCCCCCCTTTTTGTTACTATTTTAACCAAACGCTGAATTACGTAGGTACCGCAAGCACCCCACGTCCACTTATGCTTTAAATTTTACGGGACTCTTTTAATCACACCTATAAATGTTTTTCGTACCCAGAGCCTCAAATATTGGCTCAGGTTCAGTCCAGTAAGGTTTCTTGCGGTCGTTGCAGGACCCTTTTCTGACCAGACTTTTAATTTTTTTCGTACACACAGCCTTACAAATCTGTTCAAAGTTTTACCGCAGTCCTTTAAAGTAAGGGAATGCCTAGCTGACGTTGCGGTGCCCACATTAGAACAAACCTTTAAATTTCAAAAAACTGCCATAAAGTTACTTCAAATTCAGCGGTACCCGTTTTTGACCAAACCTTTAAAATTTCCTGTCCCGAGTTGCTTAAAATTATTTTTATTTTTTTCAGACTTCAACATAAACGCCGAGCCGTTCGTCCCTTCGATTCAGCCCCCTCACCCGTCGCAAATTCCTCCCCCTCTGATGGATATGTCTCCTCCGGTCCCAGTTCCCCAACAAGAGCGAAGCGCCGCTCCCCGAAATCAACGGTTTGTACCCGTTTTATTAATGTAAATATCATATTTTTTGTCTTTTTCATGGCATAAATGGTATTTTCAGCCGTGGAAACAGTCGCCGTCCGGAGCGAGGTCAAAACAAACCCCCGCGTGGAGGTCAAAATGCGCGAAACGTGCCCTCAAGGAAGACGCAGCGTGAAGAGAACCCGGATCAGCCCCTGCGAGAACGACTTATCAACAGTTTGGAGGATAACGACTACGAGTGCATGATCTGCTGTCAGCTGATCACCGCCAAACAGGTTTTTTGAGGATTTTCAGCCATTTTATATCGATTTTTGCAGGGAATCTGGACTTGTAAGATGTGCTACCACATGTTCCACATCTCGGGAGGGTGCATTGTGAACTGGGCGAAGAAGAGTCGAGAGGAGGATGGAAAGTGGGTTATTTTTTCGGGTACAAACTACAGAAATGTGCGGTAAAATAGTGTAATTTGTTTTTTTTAGGTGGCGTTGTCCTACCTGTCAGACGAAGAACTCGACCATCCCGTACAACTACTACTGTTTCTGTGGAAAGCATAGGAATCCCACTTCTCAAATGTAAGTTTGTCAAGGCCGCACTTGGTGGGTTCTGGTAGCGTCAGGCCGCGTTGAATTGCTCCTGATAACCTCGGGCTACGGATGTTGCTCTCGCAGAAACGGCCCGCTTAATTTCATTTCTTCGGCTGTTGCCTGTCGCCATTGATTTCGGCCATCGTTAGGCAGTTTGGTGGTAGCCTCATGCCGCTTCCAATGATTTCTGGCAGCCTTTGGCCGCTTCCAGGGGTGTCTTGCACTCTCAGGCCGCTTCCAGTGATTTCTGGAAGTTACGGGCCGCTTCTAGTCGCTTCTGGCAGTCTTAGGCCGCTTCCAGTGGTTTTTTGGAAGCCTCAGGCCGCTTCCTGTGGTTTATGACAGTCTCAGGCAGTTTTCAGTGGTTTCTGGCAGCCTCAGGCCACTCCCAGTGGTTTCTGGCAGCCTCATGCCGCTTTCAGTGGTTTCTGGCAGCCTCAGGCCGTTTGTCTGATAAACACAGTCCGTTTTCGATATCTGCTATCGTTAGGTCGCTTTCTCTCTCAGAGAAATCGACAAACGTGCCCTGAGGTTACCAAAAAAACAATGGACGCGGCTTCAGGCTCAGCAAAAGCGAGCAGTATCTGCATTCGGACATTTTCAGACAGCTTTTTGTTATTTTTCGCCGAAGCACTGAACCAAATACTGTTTTCTGCCAGCCTTAGGCCGCTACAACTATATGATAATCAATGAGCTCTTTTTATTGTTATTTTTTCAGCGGCGAAACGCCTCATTCCTGCGGCAACGTGTGTGGTGGCGAGCGTGGTCCCGGCTGTCCCCATCCGTGCAACGAGCCCTGCCACCCCGGTCCCTGCATCGAGTGTCCGGCCATTCTCACCAGGAAGTGCAACTGCGGCGCCCTCGAGAAAACCACCAGGTGTGGAGCCGGAGTGCCCGTTTCCGTGAGTTTCACACATTTTTTTTTAAAATATAAAAACCAAATATTTTAGTGCGAGAGGGTCTGCGACAAGCTGTTGTCCTGTGGAATCCACCGTTGTGTCCAGATCTGCCACTCGGGTTCCTGCCAGCCGTGTGAGGAAGTCCTGACGCAAAGTGGGATATTTCTCTTTTTTCAAACCAAAAATGCGCTTTTTAGAGTGCTACTGCGGCCAGGACGAGAAATCCGTGCCCTGCCACAGCGTATCCGGCCTGCACGCGTACTCTTGCGGACAGCCGTGCAAAGGAAAATACGACTGCGGCCTTCACAATTGCGAAGGAAGGTTCGTTTGTGAAACCGAAAAAAAAATCTCACGGTTCAACCGCATCTCACTGTTCCTGGTAGCCTCTGGCCGCTTCTTGTTCGTCCAGGTAGCCTCAGGCCGCTTCTTTTTAGCCCAGGTAGCCTCAGGCCTCTCTTATTTTGTCCAGGTAGCCTCATGCCGCTTCTAGATTGTCCAGGTAGTCTCAGGCCTGCTAAGTTGGTCCAGATAGCCTCAGGCCGCTTTTAGTACTTTTTTGTAGCCTCATGTCGTTTCTAAGCCCTTTTGTCGCCTCAGTTCGCTTCTAGTGCTTTTTTTGTAGCTTCAGGCCGCTTCGATTACTTTTTTTGTATCCTCATGCCGCTTCTAGTTTGTCCATGTAGCTTCAGGCCGCTTCGAATGCTTTTTTTGTTGCCTTAGGCAGCTTTTATTACATTTTTGTAGCCGCATGCCGCTTATAGTACTTTTTACAACCATAGCTGGACATGAGGTGCTTGCGGCACCTACGTAATTCCGCATTTGGTTGAAAATGGCAACAAAAAATGAAAGGGGGCTTACGTTGCCTCCGAAGCACCATTTGGGGGGACTTACGTAACAATCCCCCAAACGCTCCTTGTCCAGCTATGTTTACAACCTCAGTCCGCCTCTAGTCCATGTAGCCTCAGTCCGCTTCTGGTAGTCTAGAAGTAGCCTCAGGCCGCTTCCGGCTGTAGCTACTACCCGCATTTCGCGTTTAATTGCTATAGATTTCCCCCAAGCTATTCAACTTTGAAATATATATTTATTTTGTCACTTGCAGATGCCACTCCACCGATGGTTCTTGTGGCCCATGTGCCCTCTCTCCCCTCCGCATCAGCTCCTGCCCCTGTGGAAAGAGTCTCCTCTCCGATCTCGGCGTCAGTCGCAGCTCCTGTACCGACCCCGTGCCCACCTGTGACTCCATCTGCAACAAGATCCTCATCTGCGGCAGTGCCGGTAATTGTCTACCCTTTTCGTGTGCTTACAACCCTTTTTATTCAGAAAAACCGCACCGCTGTAGGAGCAAGTGCCACACCGGGCCCTGTCCTCCCTGCGATTACAACACTTCCGTCATCTGTCGCTGCAAACAGGTCAAAAGGACCGTTCCCTGCAAGGAGTACGTGGGAATCATCGGTGAGGCACACCATTTGGGTATGGAAATAGTTAATTTTTCCAGAAAATGGCGAATTTCTGTGCGAGAAACGCTGCAAAAAGAAGAAATCGTGTGGATTGCACAAGTGCCAGGAGACCTGTTGTGTTCAGGAGGACCATTACTGCATGCAGGTAAGGGAATAACGTTGGCGGCCGCTTGTGGCAACCGTAGGCCGCCTTTGGAATCACCGTGACGACAGCGGAAGGCAGCTTTTGCTGCTACATAGGCCGCTTGTGGAAGCGCCATGATTGCTGCCGTAGGCTGCCTTTTTCGAACCATAATGCGGCCCACCGTATGCCGTCGTTGGAACCACTGCTGAAGGCAACCGTAGGCCGCCTTTGAAACCGCGCTGGGGCGAGCGTTAGGTAGGCCGTCTTTATAATCCGCCTGAAGGCAAACGTAGGCCGCCTTTCAAACCGCCCTAAGGGTTGCCGTAAGCCGCCTTTCGAACCGCCCTTGGGTCAACCGGTGGCCGATTGTGGAATGATCCTGAAGGCAACCGTAGGCCTCTGTTTGGAACTACTGTACGGGCGATCGTAGGCCGCTTATGAAATCTTCTTGAGGGCCGTCGTTAGAACCGCCCCGAGGACAATGTTAGGCCGCCTTTTAACTATGCTGAGGGCAACCTTAGGCCGCTTTTGGAACGAGCCTGAGACAGCCTAACGCCGCCTTTGGAATCACCATGAAAGCAGCTGTAGGCCGACTTTGTAACAACTTTGAGGGCAACCGTAGGCCGCCTTTGGAATCACGATAAGGACAACGTTAGGCCGCCTTTCGAACCGCCCAAGGGCAACCGTAGGCCGTCTTTGGAACCATTCCGAAGGCAACGGTAAGCCGCCTTTGGAGCCACACTGAGGGCAGGCCGTATTCGGACATAATCACTTTGAAGCAACCTTAGGCCGCTTTAGGTGCGCTCTAAAGGCAACCGTAGGCCGCCTTTTAAAACCACTCTGGGATCAAACTTAAACTGTTTCTAGTTCACTTATGCCAAGCTTTCAGGTTTGCAACAAACGATTGTCTTGTGGACAGCACAACTGCGAGGCCCTCTGCCATCTGGGCGAGTGCGGTCGTTGTCTTAATGCCAGTAAGTTTTTAGGCCGCTTTGCGGTCTTTTTCCTTTAAGCCAAAGACCGCTTCAAATAAGACGACTAAAAACTTTTTTTTCAGGCTTCGAGGAGCAGTTCTGCCACTGTGGCCATACGATGCGCCCTCCTCCCATTCCCTGTGGTGCTCCTCTGCCCGAGTGCGACGAGCCCTGTGCCCGTCCCCACAGCTGTAACCACCGCGTGACCCATAAATGCCACAGCGACTCCGTTTGTCCCCCGTGCACGGTTCTCGTCGAAAGGGAGTGCTATGGTGGCCATGAGGTATTTTAAATGCCATTTTTTGGGCAAATTTAGAGTTTTCAGGTGAGAAATAACATACCCTGCCACATCCAGGCCGTGTCCTGTGGTCGAGAGTGCGGAAAGCTGTTGTCCTGTGGCGTTCACACGTGCCCGAGGAGGTGCCACTTTGGAGAGTGCTTGGTGGTGGGTTTTCTGTGAAATTCAGACCGCTATGGCAGCCTTAGGCCGCTCTAATTTGTAAAACGTTGAAAGTGTGGCTATTTTAGGCGGGAGAAAAGTGCACGTTGCCCTGCGCCGAGCTCCGCACGCCCTGTGAACACACGTGTGGCCTGCCCTGCCACCGTCAGACGCCGTGTCCGGAGACCGTTTGCAACCACCCTGTGGCTGCTCTCTGTGACTGCGGACGTCGCAAGGAGGTCTTGAAGTGTTTTGAAGTGAGTAGATTCTCTTTTTTCAAAGACCATTTTGTTTCTAGGTGGAGAAGGCAAAGCAGCGTCTGCGTGCTGTGTTGGCGGCCAACGCGGCGGAGAACACGGGAGTTGCGGAGACGCAGCCACCGGAGGAGGGAACGTTGAAGAGGACCGCGAGCATGGAGAACCTTTCCTGGTAAGTCGCAGGAGGGTATTCATTTAAGCCCCCATAGATTTCTTACTTTGGGGGGGGGGGAAATCGTGCCTCCCATGCATTGTGGAGGGGGGGGGTCACTTCACGTGAAGATTGTTCATTTATGAGGCAACTCCTTCATTGAAACACTATGTATATAGTTCAGTTATGCCTGGGCCGTACGGAGGAATGTTTTGGGACGGCCCGGGTGTAAAAAATATAATTTTAAATTTACATAAATCGTTACAATAAATTTTTTAAACTGCTTCAAATAACTTAATAATGTATGACACTAACATATATAGTTGCCGCCAAACGGGCATCATTCCAATTTGTGCCTTCATTCTCTGTTGATATTACGATTTTATGCTAATCTAACATCAACAGAGAATACTTGGACGAAATTGGCATGATGCCCGTTGGCATCAGCTATAAGTAAATACTGGTCGTACAAAAAAGAATATCACCGAACGGGATCGAACCCTGGTCGTGTGGGTGGCAATCTGACTGGGTTATCCAAGGTAAACGGCCCGGCCCGTGAGAACCCCGGTTGTGTGAGCATTTGAACATAGTACTTACCAAAAACTACCTAGGAACTTGCGAATGTTTCGATGTTGCTCACACTATGATGATACTCAGAACGTGTACGCAGACAAATCGACCGAATAGTTTTGGCGCGTTAAGCGGGTGGGTGGTCTTGAAGGCTTGAATTGCGTAGTGGGTCTTAACCGAATTTTTCCCGTCACTGGGTGTAACCATAGCTGGACAGGGAGCGATTGGGAGCTCGATACGTAAGCCCCCCCCCCCCCAAATTGTGCGTCGGGGGCAGCGTAAACCCCTTTTTAATTTTTTGTTGCCATTTTCAACCAAACGCCGAATTACGTAGGTACCGCAAGCACCTCGCGTCCACCTATGGGTGTAACGGACCAGCCCGAAATGAAATATATCAACCGTTTTTAGTCTCTCCTGCAACGACGAGTGCAAGAAGATCGCCAGGAACAAGAAAATCGCCGATGCGCTGTCGATTGTGACGAACGACGATGGAGACATCGAGGAACCCACGGTCACCTTCACCGAGACCATGAAGGTTGGTTTTATGGTTTGATTTAATTTAATTTTGTGGTTAAGGCTGGTTTGAAGGCGTGGCCCCAACTCGTCGCCAGTCTGGAAAAGATCTTCACCGGAATGATCGATGTTCTGAACGATGTGAGTTGGAAACATAGCTAGACGGGCAGCTTTTGGGGGCTCGAAGCGTAAGCCCCCCAAATGGAGTTTTGGGGTTACGTAAATCCCTAAACTTCGGGCAATTATAGCCAATTTTGAGTATATTTTTGGCCAATTTGGCCCAAAATAATTTGGGTCAATTTTTTTTTTTACCAAATCGGGTCTATTTTGGCCAGCTTTGGTCATTTTTTTTTGGCGATTTTCCTTTATAAAATGTTAAAATTTCAGATGACCCAAAGCAGCAACGTGTGTTCCTACAACTTTCCTCCCATGCCGATGGATAAGCGCCGACTGGTCCACGAGTACGCTAATTTCTTCCACCTGGAGACGCAAAGTGTCGATGTGGTGCCGAAAAGGAGTGTAATCGTCACTGGAAGACGGTTAGTTGTCATCAGCATCTCTCTCTCTCTCTCTCTCTCTCTCTCTCTCTCTCTCTCTCTCTCTCTCTCTCACTCACCAAATGCCTCTTTTTCAGCGGAGTGGCCAAACCCCCTCTCATCATCCTCAGCGATCTCCACAAGTACCCGAGCGTGCTCAAGTTCACCGGATCCACCACGTTGAGGAGGTTTGTCGCGGTGCTTCATTCGGGTTACAATATTTTTTAGTAATCCCCACGAGGAAGCTAAGGCCGTAGCTGCGCAGCCGGAGGACAGTGGAATGAAGTCGTTGCGAACGGAAAGAAAGGTGAGAATCGATTTCGCGATAGCGGTCTTATTCTGCCAAAAGCTGCTCCAAAAAAGACTGTGATGTCCGCTTTCCGAAAATTTTCGGCCAGGAAAAGGGATTTAAATTACGAAAGGTTACTCTGTTCGCTTAAACTAGGCCGATTTGACTGTGTTCGTTGCCTGCGTGCTACGGGAAATTCTATAAATAACATCGCAATTTTTGGTGCCCAGTGATTAAAAAAGCACATCTTTTCCGGTTTTGGCCATACATGGGCAAGCTCCGCAATATGGGGCGGTAGGGGCGTCGCAATTTTAAGTTTTCGGCAGTTTTTCTTAGAAAAGGAGACCCGTCGCAAATTTTCGACGCTTTCAACAATTAAAGGGGGGCTCGCAAAATTGACCCCCGCGGTAGGTTGCCCAGGTATGGTTTTGGCACGGGGTTCTCACTGGCCGAAAATTTTGGCCGGCCCCGCCCGTTTACCTTGGATCCCCAGTCAGATTGCCACTCACATGACCAGGGTTCGATCCCGGTCGGAGACGTTCGTTTTTGTACCACTAATATTGACTTATGTGTTAGGAACAAACATTATCAAGGTATTTAAAGCAGTGTAACGAATAAATGTACCGATTTATACAAAATATAAAATTTAATTTGTCATACACGGGCAACACGGGCCGGGCCGTTCCAAAAAATCCCTCGGCCCGGCCCGGTCCGTCATTTGAGAACCCCGTTTTAAATTACCGGCTTTTCCTGGGGTGAGTGGGTTTTAAACATATATTTTCTTTCATAGTTATCCCAATTTTCCAGGTAGTGAAGAGGATGGCTCCCAAGATTGTCGTTCCCGATCCGGTTAAGCAGAGAAACGCCTTCGCCCTCCTTTGCAGTGACGACGAGGCGGAGGAACACGTCCCCCCGCTTGCAAAGCCGGTCCTTAAGGTATAGAAGCCTTAAATTTAAGAAATACCGTAATCCTTAAGGCCCAAAGCTCCCACGAACGCGACGCCGATTGGTGGAGTGACGAGGAAGTGGAGGAGGAAGTGACGGCTAAAGAGACAGAGGCAGAAGAGGAGCAATTGGAGGGAGAGGAGGTGGTTAAGAAGATGGAGGAGGTTTCTGTCTCCGACGAGGCTGTGAAGGAGTCCTGGAGCGATGAGGAGGCTCCTGAGACGCCTCAGGCGGTTGAGAAGGAGCTGCCGGTTGAGAACTCTTCGCTTCCGGTTAACAACTCGCTGCTTCCGGTTGAGAAGTCGCCTGAACTTCCGGTTACGAAGACGTCTGAACTTCCGGTTGAGAAGACGCCTGACCATCCGGTTACGAAGTCTCCGGAACCCTGAGTCTCATTTTTGTGTGTGCCTAGTTTTTTATTAGTTTTTTTTTTCTCGATTCGGTCTACAAACTCGGGTGATTCTCTTTCACTAGAACCAGTGCAAATACCGGTTAATAAAGGGTTCATTTGTTTGTCTGTTGCTATCGATTTCCTCGTTTGTTGCGATTGATTATTTCTTTTTTATCATATTGTGCCATTGTTACGCTGTTAGTGTAGATGCAGTGCGACGACGTCACATGGAACATCTTGAACAAAGGACAATGTTCCTTCAAGGCTTGGTGGGTTTTTTTGTTATTTTAAATTCAAATTTATATCAGTACTTTATGAAAATTTGACAATCGGATTTTCAAATAGCAACGGTTCCGAAAAGCAGGGCTGGCAAAAGGCATTCCCGCACTGAAAATTCGGGCCCGGGCCGGCCATCAAATTTACCAGCCCTATCGAAACGTAACTCGATAACAAAACAAAAACCATGTTGACAGTGTCTTTCAAACGATATTTTTCGTTTAACAGGTGGACAGATCCGATCATTAAAGAATCCCCCCTGATTTTCTATATAAAATTTGACTTAGTTCCCATTTTCAATGGAAATTAAAAATGCACGTTGCTGTAGGTTATTTAATAACCCTGGTACTGTTCATTCCGGTTTGGAAATTCAATATATTTCGGGGCATCGATCGATGTTTTCGGCCGCTGGCACCCCCTTTTGATATAAAAAGTTTGTAACTACAAGCTATGGCCAACCCCTGCTTTAAGATATTAAAACCCCAAAAAATCTTTTATAACATACCTTGGGAACCAAATGAACGGGGTTTCAAAAGTGAGGGGGGTTAGTCTAGTATTTCATAGAAAATTGAGGGGTAACTTTTTTTCTTCACAAGAAGTGAGGGGGGTATTTCGTTTCTCAGCCAAAAAGTGAGGGGGGTAACCCAGTTTTTCCGTCAAAAAGTGATGGGGGGTCCCTCCGTGACCGGCTTCTCCCAAGATATGTTTTATAATACGCAATTCAAAGTTAGTTAAATGTAAGTGCCCCGACCGGGATCGAACCTTGGTCGCGTGGGTAATAGCTTCACTAGGTGGATCCGAGTTGACGGGCCGAGATTTTCGAACTCGACCCGGCTTGTGAGAACTATGATCACAGGCGACCGTAATTTCACTGGGACGGCCTGCTTATAAAAGTTAAAATTTACTTTTGTCAGTTAAAAACAACTCCCGAAAAACGGCGCTGGTTTTCTTAGCCGTATGAAATAATACGAATTCTGATGCCGTCCGAATATACTGCTCATCGCCAAAGCTGTATCGGTCTCTTTGGCTGTGTATATTGCCTGAGTAACCACGCCAAACAGCAACATCGAAACTTTAGAACGTCTACCGTAGTATCTTTGGCAAAACATATACTTAAATTTTGTGGAAATTCTGACAATTAATCCTTATATTCCATTTAGGCGTTAACCGCTCCAAAGTCCGGCGTTTGGTTAAAGATTATAAATAAAAAAATAAAGGGGCTTATGCTGCCTCCGAAGCACAATTTGGGGGGCTTGCGCATCGAGCCCCCATACGCTCCCTGTCAAGCCATGATTATTCCGTGCCTATTTCAGGACGAAGCCGAAGATGTTCTGCCGAAACGAGTACAACCTCACCGGTATCTGCAACAGGGCCTCCTGCCCCCTCGCCAATTCTCAATACGCCACCGTTCGCGAGGAAAATGGTAGTTTTTTCTTTCCGACTATCTATTTTCTCCCATTTTCAGGTGTCTGCTACCTCTACATTAAAGTGGTGGAGAGGAGCCACTACCCTCGCCGTCTTTGGGAAAAGGTCAAGCTCTCCCGCGACATGACCAAGGTTTTATTTAGTTATGTCCCAAAATTAAGCTGTTGTTTAGGCGTTGGAGCAGATCAGTGAAAACCTGCTGCACTGGAGTGAGTACGTGAGGCAGAAGTGCAAGGCTCGTCTGGTCAGAATCCACCAGTACTTGATCAGGATGCGGAAGATGGCCCTCAAGGGAACGTGAGTAGCGATTTTTTGTGAATACTACTATTTTTGTTTAAATGTTAAATCAAAAATCGATTTTCAGACAGAAGAAGATCATCACCGTGGGACGCAAGGTGGAAAGGAGGGAGAAGCGTCGTGAGGAGAAGGCCCTCATCGCCGCCAAGCTGGAGTCCGCTATTGAGAAGGAGCTGCTCGATCGACTCAAGTAGGTTTTATTCCTTTTTAAGGGGGACCATCAGTGCCATTTTTTGGATTGTCAGTAGGTGATGAACCTGGAAAATTCCCCTGATGGTCATTTAAAAGACATTCTTTCAAAAATATTCTTAAAGGGACCATCACGCCCGCTTTGGCCCGTCCATTCGGACCATCCAGTCAAACTGTCACCCACACGACCAACGTTCGATCCCGGTCGGGACACTTTATTTTTGAATTAGTTTAAATGTGTAATAGAAGTATAATGAAAGTGTTTTCGGGGTTGTTTAAAAAAAATTGATGTAAGCTAACATAACGATTTAAAGAATTTTTAATTTGACAAGTTTACAAACCGGGCCGAAACGGGCCGGGCCGACACTTTTCTTGAGAACTATGCGGTTAATGTACCGTAAGAAACTTATACAGGTGGCCCCAAATGATGCCATGCCCCACCCATACTTGCCAAAAATCGGGCTTTTTAGTAAAGAATACAATGCTTCTATTGCTAAAGGACTGGAAACTGAATACTATTACTCGTTTTAGGCAAGGAACCTACGGAGATATGTACAACTTCAACAAGGCTGCCTTTGAGAAGCTCATCGACGAGAGTGAGAAGGAGAAGGAGGTGGAAGTCGAAGAGGAACTGGAGGAGGAGGATGTAATTGGCCCTCTTTCTGTTGAAAATGAATGGTAATTCCAGGGTCATCGCGAGTACGTGGCCGATTTCGACTCCTCTGATGACGAGGATATGGAGGACGGAGGATTCGGACACTTTACGCCTCCGGACACTGACAGCGAGGAGGAGGAGTGGCAGAGGCCTCAGGAGAGCGATGAGGACATGGATGACGAGGAGGGAGGAGAGGTTTGTTTTTAGAGAACTTTTAAAATGTAATTATGTTTAAAATTTGATTGCTTTTGCCTTCATTGGATGAAAACCGATGGTGCCAGTCAGCTGGCGCAACAACTTTGCGCTTCTCTGGTTTTCCGTCGTTCATGGCTCTAGCATAACAGTTACATTTAAAAGTAAGGCAATAAAGTTATGTCGACGGGGGATCGCAACTTCGGATTGCCAGTCCGACCCCTTAGCCCAACTCGGCGATAAAAAAAACATAAAATTTATATAGGGCGGTTCGAATCCTCCTATCTTTTGCACAATTGCAAATGATTTGCAACAAAAAGAACTTAAAAATAGTGACTTTGAAAAAAGCTATTAAAAAAAAAAGATTTTTCAAATTATTGAGGCCGGGCCGGCTCTGTTCGCAAATTTTCTCGACCCAGGCCGGCCCGCTGATCAGCCACCCTTGGAAGGGGGGGGCTTCATTTTTTTTCATAAACTCTACTGATAAACTAACGCCTCCATGCATGGGCACAGCTCCGTAACTTGGGTCGCGGCGAGACCCTCGCCCTTTAAAAATGGCCTATGGGGGTCCCACGCATATAAACGTCTTCATTATTTTCATTTATAGGACATGGAGGACGAAGAAATGGCTCCTCCTCCGGCTAAGAAAGCGAAGAAGGGCAAGGCTGCCAAGGACGCCAAAAAGCCGGCCAAGAAGGTACATCTCTGTCTCTCTCTCTCTCTCTCTCTCTCTCTCTCTCTCTCTCTCTTCCTCTGTCTCTCTCTCTCTCTCTTTCTCTCTCTCTCTCTCTGTCTCTGTCTCTCTCTCTCTCTCTCTCTCTCTCTCTCTCTCTCTCTCTCTAGCTCTCTCTCTCTCTCTCTGGACTTGGCTGTGGCGCAGCTAAATTTTTTTCTTAGTATCATATTTTTCAGGTGCTCAAGAAGAAGAGGGCTCAGATCGAGATCGAGTACGAAGAGGAGGAGCCCAGCAAACTCAAGGCCTAATTCCCCCATTCTTAGCTCCCCATTGTTTTCACTCCACTGCGCGAGAGATACTGCTGTTTGTTGTTGGTTGTTCCGTTGGTTAATACGAATTGTTACATTCCTGTTTGGCTATCGTTTTTAGGGATGATTTCCATTGATTTTCTTCCGAAATTTCATCGGATTTCGCATTGTAACGCATTTTAGGATGACTACCTTGGATGCATCCACTGGGCTCACTTGTGTCGCCTGCCGACTCGTTTTCAAAACGGCCGAGGTTCAGAGGGAACACTACAGAACCGACTGGCATCGCTATAACTTGAAGCGTCAGGTATGCCTTTATTCAGAAAAAATTGTGTTTGAGGGTCATAATGATCCCTTTTTTAAATTAAAAACAACGACAATACAACATTACGGTTCATTAGGCTGTTTTATATCGTGTTCTGCCAATTTTTCGGGCGCGATTGTAGACATGAGCCTGGTGTGGGTAATATGTTTGTAGTTCGATTTTACACCCCTTCCTTATAATTTGTCTTAGCTACTGTAATATCGATTGACTTTCATGCTTTTGTTAAATGAAAATCAATCGATGTTACAGTAGTTGCCCGAATTATATGAAGGGGGATGCAATAAAATCGAACTACGAACATGTATGAACTTCCTTGATTGATTATGTTGGCTGCCTGAGTCTTGTAAACAACGGACATTAGGAGGTACCCCTTGAAAAACTACGCTGGAATTCTTTTAAAAAATCTGCTTTTTGGTCTTGAACACATTGAAATTTTCGTAAAAGTGGGGGGATTTGGTGCAAAAGTTTTGCAATTTTACAAAGAGAAATACCTAATCAGCAAAACTGCGCAATAAATAACTCTTGCATCGACAAGGTTTGAAAATAATTGCGAATTTTGACATACATATTTCTCTTTAACTGAAAATAACAAATACCGTTAAAAACAATAACAATAAATACAAATCTTTGGCATGCTGTGGACCAAATTGGGCTCTTAATGACTGTGTGTGTGTCTTGTAAACAGGATGTGTGAGTGTTGTAAACAACGGACAGTTAGGGGTGTCCGGTAAAGATGTTGCAAAAATGCCCGTTGAGAAAGATAGTTTTCGTTTTCGATTAAATTTTTTTAAAATTAGTTTTCGAACAATAATTTTTATGTTTAAAGTCGTCCCTACAATTGGTGACAGCCGGTTGGTAGGAATTACTTCAGCCAAACCAAGCCTGGTAAAATTGAGGTCCGGGCCGGCCCGCTTCCAGAAAAAATGACGGCGCAGTGACGGTAAGAAATAGCGTTTAGAAGAAAATGGAGTGGGAATTATAACACACAGTTTTCGAAGAAATGATATTTATAATGTCTATGTACCGTAATCTACAGTAATCAGTTGGGCGCCGGTCTGCTGAGCACTTCCGGTATGCGAACGTGGTCCTCCATGCACATCTCCTGAATCGCCATCTCTCTTCGCCTCCTCGACGCCAAGGCCCTCTTCTTGAGCATGTAGCAACCGAAGATCCACATGGCAATGAGTCCCAGTGCTCCCAGACAGCCGAAGAAGATCTGAAAAATTACGTTTTTAAAGGACTGTGTGGTTTTTTGTACCTGCTGCCTTATGCGATAGTACTCTTCCGTGTAGGCCTTATCCGACGGTTTCTCCTTGTAGTAGGCCTCATTTCCCCAAGTGTACCGGCGATAGTACTGCTCTATGTTGTCCAAGAGGGCATAGTTGTAGTTTCCCTCATCGAGGCGTTTTCCATACGAGAGGGGCTTCTTTTTGTGCCTCTTTTGAGGAGATCCATTGCAGTAGTGGAAACAAAGCGATGGAACAAGAGCGTTTTGAGACCTCACATAGCACCACGGGCCTTTATTCCCTGAGGCAGTTTCCGAAGCTTCGCCCGAAGCCACATTGCGACACTTGGAGTGGAGAGACCTCATCGGAGGAGATTCCCTGATTCTGGAGTTCTTCGCCAGCAATTCGACGAAGGCTTCATTCCAAACGACGCACTTGTGGCCGTCCTTGTCGTGGCTTTTGTCGCCGAAGTACTTGTAGGTGGAGGCAGAGGCACTGTGCACGCAATCCGCTTTTAAACGGTCCTCGGCGTCGAAGAATTGGTCACCGTCGTAGATTTCCGCTTTTAGAGGGAGGGAGACGACCAGTAGGAGCAGTAGCCACATAGCATATTGAAAACTATGTGAAAGAGGAATAGAATAATGCTAATGGCGTGCTTTTGCGAGTTCTCAAATAAAAGTTCTCTAACGACCCACCTCTAATCGAGGGTCATCCAGTCAAAATGCCACTCACACGGTCCTTGTTCGATCCCAGTTGGTGAACTTATTTTCGCTTGGGTCATGGGCCGCCTGTGCCACTCCTGTCCCTGGCGGCCTTCGGTTAGTTGTTGCGGCAGTGGCACTGCCGAATCAGAAGACCAACCCACAGGTGGTACTTGCAGTACTTGCTTAATTCAACGTTTGGTGACCATGGCTGGACAGGGAACTTTTGGGGGTTTCGATGAGTAAGCCCCTTAATGGTGTACCACAAGAATCTCACTTCCACCTATGTTGGTTACGTAGCCTCGGGCGGCGCGGCGCACCAATTGGGGGGGGGGTATTACGCATCGAGACCCCCAAACGCTCCATGTTCAGCTATGGATCAACCAGTTGAAAATGGTCAAACGGTTGCACACCATAACATAGTTAGAAATTTGAAATTTGGCAAAATAGCAGCCACAACAAAACGAGAAGCACTAGGCAGGTAACTCTTATGGTCGATTGCAAATCGACTCGATTAAAGAATTAAAGGCAACGAGCAAATACGAAAAGAGGCAAAAATACACAGGTATAGGCATTGAAAACAATGTTCTTCTTAGCAATAGTTCATTTTTGAAATTCATTCTCATATCTACTCCTTCTTCGCCTCCTTCGACTTCTACTCCTTGTTCGTGGGCGGCAAGGAACGGGCGGTCCGTCCCTCCTTCTGACTTCCAGAGTTCTCCTCGGCTATCTCCCCAACAAGAGGAGGTCTCTTCTTCTCCTCCCGGTTGTATACGTAGTAGGCGACAGCGACTGCAGTCACAGTGACGATGAAACCGGCAATACGGTAGCAGTGACGGGTCTGGCCGAGGGAACACGACATCTCGATGGGAGCGAGAGACGAGAAATGAGGAGGCAGGAGGAGGAAAACTCACGTAGGTGGCGGAGACGTATTGGAATGTCTTATTCGGATGAGAAACGGGACGTTCTCAAATTTTTCACGTTTATAGCCGGGCCAACAGGGTAGTTTTGGCTGACCGGAGCTGGAGATTAGGCGTTTGGGGGGGAGGGGTTAGATACGTAGTCCCTCCCTCCAAATGGTGCCTCGAAGGCAACGAAAGCTTACACGACCCGTGTTCAGTCACAGTTCTTTTTAACGGGTCTAATATCGACTTCTAATTGTTGCCAAAACTATTTTGTCCACTGGAATCCCAAAGTTTTGATGTTGATCGTAAAGTTTAGCATGGCAAATAGGATACTCAGGTAGCGTACGCAGCCAAATAGGCCAAACGGGAAATGGTCTTTTTGGGCCATAAACAGGTCCGAAAATAACTAGGGAAACTGATCTTGGAACAAAAACAGTTAACGTTCGGGAAAGTGGGTACTGTGAGTCCCACAACGAAAAACAAAATCGAGTATAAACCATTCAACCCTCGTCAAAAAAATACCCCGGCTGGATTCATACATCGGGAGACCCTGACAGTTACCGAATCAACTTTTAACTGTTTTGGGCTTTGTTTGGACTAGCTGTGGGAAAAAGGTGAAATTGAAATTTTTTTTAAAAATACTGGGAAAACAGCTTGAAACGTCATAAAAACGAGGGATATGATCGAAAATTTACTGTATTACAATAAAATACGAACATATTACAATTTTTAGAGAAAAAATATGACACATCCCTTTCCCCGTATTCGGCTAATATGTATTTTTTCAGGTCGCTGAGTTGCCTCCTGTGACAGACGAACAGTTCCGCACCAAGGTCCTCACCTTCCGCTCCGACAAGGAGGTAATTTTCCTTCATGTGCAGTCTATATTGTAATTTTAGACCAAAGCTAAGGAGGGCGAGGAGAACTCTTCTCTCTACTGCGCGTGTTGTAAGAAGCAACTGAAGTCCCGCAACGCCTACGAGAACCACATCGCCAGCAAGAAGCACAAAGATATGGAGAAACAGGGCGAACAGCCGAAAAAGGGACCCAAACAGCCCAGAAAGGTACATTTCTTGATTCCACTTTTGCAGTTTGTACTCTGTTTAGTTGGCTCACAACCAGCCCCAGCAGACGGAGAATGGAAAAGAGGCTGAGGCGGAGGAGGAAGATGAGGACGAGGAGGAGGGATGGGAGACGGACGAAGGAGAAGACGAGGAGGACGCCGACTTCAACGAGGACGATGTACGTGCCTTTGTTTCGCTGTGTTAAACCTTAACTTTTAGGCCCTTCCGGTCACTTCTTGTCTCTTCTGTGTGCAGACCAAGGCCACCGGGGCTGAGGCATTGGAGCACATGCGATTCCACCACGGATTCGCCCTGCCTGATCGGAAATACCTCTCGGACGAGGAGGGACTTATGAAGTACCTCGGTGAGTTATGACAGCTGAATTTTGGCACGTGGGCGGCACGGATAGGGGGGGGGGGTTCCCGTGCAGAGAGACATAAACGGGCCCCGGCCGGCCCGTTTATAAAAATCAGTATTTAAAATTTTGTATAAATCGGTACAATATTTTTAATATTTTTTAAACTGCTTTAAATAGCTTAATAATGTTTGTTACCAAGGGTGGCTGAGGGCCGGGTCGGCCCGCTCTCCAAAAAATCTCGACCCGAGGTCAAAATATCTAAAAAGTTAGGGGAAAAAAAGTTTTACATTGTGTATGCGCTGCAAATGTGTCTCTAGCTTTTCACAAAACAATAATGGCAAAAAAACGGGGGATCGAACTGGGGTAATTTCGGATTGCCAGTCCGACCTCTTAGCCACTCGGCCATGAAAATTTAAAAATAAAAAATTATATAGGGTAGTTCGAATCCTCCTTCACATAGTATGTTCTGCACAATTAGAACTATGTTTTGCAACAAACAGAACTTAAAAAGAATGACTTTGAAAAGATTTACATTTAAAAATAGATTTTTAAAAATAGTGGGGCTGGCCCGGGCCGCCCCTTCCTCAGATTTTCTCGGCACGACCCGGGCCCGGCCCTCTGATCACCCTTGTTTGTTACAAACATATATGTCAATATTAGTCGTACAAAAAAGAATGTCACTGACCGTGATCGAACCCTGGTCGTGTGGGTGGCAATGTGACTGGGTGGTCTAGGGTGAACGGGCTGACCAAAAAAATGGTCCGGCCCGTGTGAACCCCGCTTCCCGAGATGCTACAACAGCACTGTTCACATTTGTCATTTTCAGGCCTGAAAGTCGGTGCTGGCCGTTGCTGCATCTTCTGCCCTGACATTAGGAGTCGATTCGCCACCGTAGCCGCCTGCCAGGCACACATGCGTGACAAGGAACACTGCAAAATCCCCCGCGACCCCGAGAGGATGATCGAATTCGCCGAATTCTACGACTTCAGTGCCATGTACAACGACGACAACGAGCCTTCCACCGATGTTTTGTATGACGATGGATGGACCCTCACCCTGCCTTCCGGTGAGGGATTTATCTCTCTCTCTCTCTCTCTCTCTCTCTCTCTCTCTATCTCTCTATCTCTAATCACATCCCTCTTCAGGAGCCAAGATCGGCCACCGTTCGTTGATGCTCTACTACCGCCAGTACCTCCGCCCCGTGGACGCTGTGAAACGCGACGCCGCCCGACAGGCCATCGACCGTGCCAGAGGAATCCTGCCCGCCCTTGCCTGGACCAACACCGCCGGTTAGTCTTTTATTTCAGCGCTGACGGCCAATTGCGTACCCCAATTACTAAAAAGTTAGGGATGGCATGCCTAGATATTAGTCGTACAAAAAATAATGTCGCCGACCGTGATCGAACCCTGGTCGTGTGGGTGGCAATCTGACTGGGTGAAAGGTAAACGGGCCGGGCCGACCAAAATTTTCCAAATGTCCCGGTCCGGCCCTTGAGAACATCGCCGGAGCGTAATAAGCTGGATTGATACGGGCGGGGTCACACTTTTGACCCTTCGACTGGTAGCCACGTCTTAGCCAAGAAGTTTAAAGGTTTCCTTAAGTAGATTTGCAAAAGTATTATAAATAAGTACCTTCATTCTTAGAATAATCCATACTATTTATTAATTGCAGGTCAATCGGCGAAGCAGGTGGCCCGCGACATGAAGTACATCGACCGCTACCGGCGCCGCTTCGACGTGCGTGTGGCGACCTGGAGCCACAAGCTGTTCAAGACCCGCGGTCGTGTGGGAGACAACTGATCCATTCCCCTTTTTACCACTGTTCGTTGTTGCTTTTTGAAACCCTTCCGGAAATTGTTACGTTACAGAGATGTTATGAACCAGTTACGTTCAACTTTTATTAACTTTGTACGTACAGACCGCGTGTCACCGTAGAGGGTGAGCAGGAGAATAATTGGTGCATAATTTGGTCACTTGGTAACTCAACAACGGGTGATACTCGTATTCGTACGCAGAGCAGCCAGGCGGAAATATGCAAGGCACGACTGAGATTCTGACTGAGATCGGGAGGGAGAGCTAAAGAGGCGGGAGGGGAGAAGGCCTAGGGGTAGGGCACCCGTCGGGGACGGATCTGCAGACCGGCGCCGGAGAGACGAGGCGTCGGAGCCACCCGGTTGTCCATGTGGCTGGGGAGGTCCTCTCTCGCCCTGAGGCCATCGAGTTCCTCCTTCCGGCGACGGCGTTGCGCCTCCTCCGTCTGGAGACGCTGCTGCCGACGACGCTTCTTCTTATTACGACGTTGGAGTTGCTGCTGTTGCTGGACGTCGAGAGGAACAAACACCTCCTTCCTGAAAGTCTCAATAAGACTCGATTAAGTCTCTTTTTCTCGCATCTCTCTTTGCCTCTTTCTTTCGTTTGTCCCTTAAAATGTCAAGTTTTGTTTCTTTCGCTCATATCTCGCTTGGCCTCTTTGTCCTTTTTCTCCGTCTCTTTTTATTCTATCTGTCTTTGCTTCTGTCTCTCGTGTTTCATCGAGAAGAACAAACACCTCCTTCCTGAAAGTGTCAATAAGTAACTCAATTATGCCTCTTTTTCTCGCAACTCTCTTTGTTATTTTCTTTCGTATGTCCCTTCATATGTCTCTTTTGTCTCTTTCGCTTATATCTCTTTGCCTCTCTGTCTCTTTCTATCTTACTCTGCGCCTGTCTCTCCTTTTTACCGAGAGGAACAAACACCTCCTTCCTGAAAGTCTCAATAAGTAACTCGATTATGCCTCTTTTTCACGCCTCTCTCTTTGCCTCTTTATCTCAGAGCTCTCTTTGCTAATTCTTTTGCCAGTTCCCATATCTTCGTATTTTTAACTCAACTCAATTATGCCTCATTTTTCCATGTATCTTTCTCTCTCATCTCTCTTTACCTCATTTCAATGTGTCTCTTTTACCTCATTATCTCGAATCTCTCTTTTCCTCTTTCTTTCACCTGTCCCTTTATTCTTGCGTCTCGTCTTGTCTCTTTCGCTCATATCTCTCTTTACCTCTTTGTCCTTTGTATCTCTTTACCTCCTTTTCTCTCTCTCTCTCTCTCTCTCTCTCTCCCATTGCCTCTTTCAATCATATCTTTCGTTACCTCATTATTTTGCGTCTCTCTTCATCTCGTTCTTCTGTGCCTATGCCCTTTCGTCTCTCTGTCTTCATCTCTTTGTTTCCTTCTCTCTCTCTCTCTCTCTCTCTCTCTCTCTCTCTCTCTCCCTCTCTCCCTTTATCTCTCTCACTCGGATATCTCTTTATCTCATTTGTCTCCGCCTCTCTTTGCCTCATCTGTCTCTTTTTATTCTGTTGGTTCTTCTTTCTTTCAATTTGAATTTTTCATTATAGTAGCCGCCGTCACCCTGTTATAAATACCACTTCTCCAACTTCACGTAAGTTCCTCTTTTCAGCAAATTGTTCAAAACACCTCTAACTCAAAAGCAAAGGGAAAAAGTAGACACAATGCCTTCTTTTACAGTACCCGAAAAGAACAAAGCAGCTGTGGAGGAGAGGGAGAGAGAGACGGAGACGCAGAGACGCTGAGAAACAAAGGAGGAGGAGAGACGCAGAGCGCTAGAGATGGAACAGAAGCTAAGCAAATATAGATAGCTGAGGAGACGGTAGAGAAGCAGAGACTAGAAGAAGAGAGAAGGATGGCTATGGAGAGGGCAGAGATGCAGAGGAAGGAGCAAGACAGAATGGCAGCCAGGGAGAAAGCGGAGAAAGAGGGAAAATGAGAAGAAGAGAGAAGGCGACTTGCAGAGAGGGCAGATAAACAGAGACAGGAGGAGCTAGCTAGGCAGAGAGCAGAGAAGAAAAGGCAGGAAGAGATGCAGAGAAAGGCATAAGAGAGAAGAATCGCCGTGGAGAGTGCAGAGAAGCAGAGAAAAGAAGAGAAAGGACGACAGGCTATGGAGGCGGCAGAGACGCAGAGGAAAGAGCAAGAGAGACAAGCTGCTATGGAGAGAACAGAGAAGCAGAGACAACACGCAGAGAAGATAAAGAAGCAAAAGGCGGCTGAGGAATAGAGGAGGAGAAATGAGGAAAAGGAGAGAAAAGAGATGGAGGAGCAGATGAGGAGAGAAATAGAGAGAGCAGAGAAAGAGAGGCAGTCCTTTAACCGACTCCCAAGTACAGATGAGGAAGTGAGAGAAAGAGTGAGAGTAAGTTGAGGTAAGAGTGAAAGAGGCAAAAATTAGCCTAACGTCTAACGCAATAACACAATCTAATTCTCATTTCCCACGCCCTCATTCCCCTTCCTTCCCCCTTCTCCGGCGGTCGTCATGTCCACTCCAAAGAAAGCCGAGGAGGGCCAAGTGGCTAAGAAAGAAGAGGTGGAGGAGTATGAATGGAAGTGGTACGACCTTTTCACACGAGGCGCCTACGCCAGCTACGAATCCAAGTGGCTCCAGTTCAAGGACATTATGCGCTTCAAGACCCAGCAGGACCGTGTGATGTACTACGGCATGCACCTCAACGCCTTCATTGAGAAGCCGAAGGGCAAAGGACCGCCCCTCACTGTGCGACTCTACCAGCCATTTGGCAAGTGAAACGATCAATAAATGTGTGGAAATTTGGAGTTTGAACTGTGAGTTTACAAGCGATGTGGCAAAAAGTTTGTGTCAGAGCGACGCGGCTAAGAATTGTCGGAGCGACTCGGCTAAGAATTGTCAGAGCGACGCGGCTAATTGTCAAAGCGACGCGGCTAAGAATTGTCAGAGCGACGCGGCTGAAAATTGTCAGAGCGACGCGGCTAAGAATTGGCAGAGCGACGCGGCTAAGAATTGTCGGAGCGACTCGGCTAAGAATTGTCAGAGCGACGCGGCTGAGAATTGTCAGAGCGACGCGGCTGAGAATTGTAAGAGCGACGCGGCTAAGAATTGTCAGAGCGACGCGGCTAAGAATTGTCAGAGCTAAGCGGCTAAGAAACAGCGACGCTGCTGAGACTTGTCAGAGCGACGCGGCTAACACAAACATTTTGTTATTGTCCCCACCGTCGCGGCGCTGGAGGCCTCGGAGCCGGCACTGTTCGTCGGAAGTACGGATTCTGAGGAGGTTGATGTTTCAATGACGGAACCAACAGCTCAGCCAGGCTGAAATCATCGCCTGACCGAGGCTGAGGTTCGTCGTAATGAACGACGAGGAAATGACTTGCCTGAAAAGGTGGTTTTCAATTTTTTGGCATGGTTGACTCACTTTTCGTTTTTTCCTTGTTTTTCGACCAACCCGGGGCCTTCCTGTTCTCCTTAACGCTACATACCATGGGCGTCGTCTCGATCCATGGACACAGGACGAGTAGACGTTGTAGTAGTTTTCCATCATCTCTTCCAGGAAAACACACTCGGCGGAGAAGTTTGAGAAGGGCTGGAAAGAGGGAGAGTTAGAGAGAGAGAGAGAGAGAGAGAGAGAGAGAAAGAGAGAAGAGACAGAGACAGAGAGAGACAGAGAGAGAGAAGAGACAGAGACAGAGACAGAGACAGAGACAGAGACAGAGACAGAGACAGAGACAGAGACAGAGACAGAGACAGAGACAGAGACAGAGACAGAGACAGAGACAGAGACAGAGACAGAGACAGAGACAGAGACAGAGACAGAGACAGAGACAGAGACAGAGACAGAGAGATCCTTTTCCCTCCCAAAATGGTAAGCGTTCGCTGCAATTCTCGCTACGCTCCGCGTGAGCAGCGGCTGTTGTTGTTGTGGCTGTGACGTCACGAGGACAGAGACAACAGCCGCACGTGAAGTGTCCTTCGAAATGACTTTTGTCATTGGACTGGGAGTTACTTCCTGCTTTAAACCAAAGAATGGGCAAACGGAGTTACATTCAGTTTGGGGGTTATTGCTAGGATGCCGGGGTCGAACGCGTCTAAACGCGCTCTTTTAAGCACCAACACCGAATTCGAAAGAGAGAGAGAGAGAGAGAGAGAGAGAGAGAGAGAGAGAAAGAGAGAGAAAGAGAGAGACTACTCACCGCCGAGTATAAAAGCCCGTCCTTGTTCATGCACATGTATCTATTCGCCTCAACTCCTCGTATGCTCACAAGACCGATCGCTACGGAGACGAAGTCCAGAAGGCCTGAAAAAGCAAAATGATGAGGTTGGCTCACTCACTCACTCACTCACTCACTCACTCACTCTCACTCACTCACTCACTCACTCACTTACTCTCTCACTCACTCTTTTCCTCGTCAAAACCCATCGTTTCAGCCCACTTTTCGTCTACTCTACCGGTCCGGTCGTGTTTGTTCCCACGTGTGATAAGAGGCGTTAATCTGGCTCCTCCCTGACCTGTCGCCAGGGGGAGAGAGGGCCGTCTGTCCCCGTTTTACAACGTACGCATAAAAGCAACGCGGGAGTCCGAATGACTCTCGAGACTGAAACCTTTTGTCACGAGAGGGAGTAAGAGATCATAGAGATCATGAACTTTGGATTGGGAGGGGCGGTTTGAGCAAACTGAGTGAGTGAGTGAGTGAGTGAGTGAGTGAGTGAGTGAGTGAGTGAGTGAGTGAGTGAGTGAGTGAGTGAGTGAGTGAGTGAGTGAGTGAGTGAGTGAGTGAGTGAGTGAGTGAGTGAGTGAGTGAGTGAGTGAGTAAGCTGAGAAGTACCGATCTGGGTGGTCCTCGCTACCGTAGAGTACTGTACCCCTACTCACCGTATCTGGTGTTCTTCGTAGCCGCTCCTCTCACAGTCTCTGGTCGCTCCCCCCGAGGCGTCTGGTGTGCAGCCGAGTACTCGTCCAGAATCTCCAACCATGTACCGGATCGGCAGAAGAGAGCCCCTCTCCGCGACTCGCCGTCGAGCGCGCCGTAGATGTCACTGCCGCGCGCGCGCACGCGACGCGCTTGGGTTTCGCACTTGTTGAGCAAATCCTGCTGTGACAACTTGACGTCGGCACGACTCTGAACGACAGAGTAACAATGGAAAGTTGAAAAAAGACGAACCGCTGACCGGGATGGAATGTGGCTGAAAGGGTAAGACGGAGGAGGGAAAAATGCGACTGCTCCGCCGCCTATGGACGACACAGAGGCTAGATCCATGCGCACATCTGAAAAAAGGGAGATTTAGAGAGAGAGAGAGAGAGAGAGAGAGAGAGAGAGAGAGAGAGAGAGAGAGAGAAGTTTAAGAGAAGAAAGAGAGGAATCGAAATTGAGGCTTGTATAGTGGAATCCGGCTGTGTATATCGCATTACACTTTGTTGTGGTCGTGACTTTCAAAATCAAATCTTCCAGAAGTGCAGAGTGGTGGTTGGTTTGGAGCAAAATTTGGAAAGAGGTAAAAAACCGCCACAGATTGCCTGGATTAGCCGTTGATCTATGGGGGAGGGCGCCGCTTCGCGCCCGAGCGGTTCCCGGCCGCATTTGGTGCCCGACCCGAGCGGGCACACATCATTGGCGTATGACCGCAAAGCGGCCCGGGCGGGCGAAGCTCGCAAGTACCTCGTGATATGGTGATGACAGGGTATAAGGGGAGAGTAGGCTTCGCGCCGATGCTGTTCCAGCCGCTTTGGTGCCACAGCCAAGCGGATACACCACTTCGGCTGAAGACCGCAAAGCGGCTCGGTGCGGCCGGGTGTCACGAGAACTCCGTGAAGCGGCCAAAGGCTGGCGAGCTGCTTGGCATGTTCAGTTTTATGACTTTGGGGCACAACTTTTGAGTGGGATAACATTTCGAAACAAACGTCTAACCAAAGTGAGTTCTGTACCATTCGATAGAGAATTAAATTCTTTGTAAAGTCAAAAATTAAGATCTTTGTAGAATTGTCAAGAACGGTTTCACATTTCGATTATGGCCGTATTTTCTTTGCGCTCCGTGTGCGCAGTCAATAGTTTTGGATAGCCGTGCTCAAATCAAATGAGGTGCACCTTTGCATCGATTTTAAGGTATGGAAGTCCAATTTTGAAAAGCGTTCATAAATTTCAAGAAAATTGCATTGAACAATTGAGGGAATTTCGAGGCACCGCCGCATAAAAGGCGTTGTCGCTAGGGCTCCCTCTGGGCGGGTGGCCGAGTGGTGAGCGCGTCGGACTCCAATACTGGAGGTGGCAAGTTCGAATCCCAGTAAGCTCAAAACTGATTTGCTTTGCTGATTCTACTAGTTTAGGATTTTTTAAATGTTTTTAAAAGACTTTAGAATTTGTCCAACCCTCCGGCTTGCAAAATGAACCAAAGGGAGGACAGTTTGGGTATGGAGGGACCATCAAAAAGTCAAAAATGAAAAAGAAAGCAAGAATATTGGCGATAAACCAAGAAAGTTAAATTTTTGAAGGCAGAAATAGAAAATTTGCAGCTGAACAAGAAAAGAAAGCGATTAGGGCGCAGAACACCGTGAAAAAGCGAAGAACGGCTTGTCAGTCTCCAGAATCTCTGTGAATCAGAGAGCGTTGGACCCAAAGAACCCCGCGATTAGTCTATTCGCAACATTCGGCGTCATCAGCCGATTGTGACGCCCGGCCTTTTTTCGGAGTCAACCCGCCCCGGAAATCGTTCGGCCGGCTCTCATCTGCAAAATGGCCCCCTGAATTCATTACCCTTCTTAATTCGGTTGAACTCATTTTGGAAGTGAACCCCCAATTGCAAAAAGGCCGCAAAAATGGGAAAGTCTTCGTTACGGTACCTTATCGCTTTTGCAAAGCGAACCACAAAACACAAAGCACTTGCACCGAGGGGGATTGAACTCGGGCCGCGCGGGTGAGAAGCGAGGTGCTAACCGCCTGCGCCATAAGGGAAACATGCGAGTTAGTGGGCGCCGCCCTTATATTCATAACCACGCATGACGTTCTCGTCACTTACTCATACGAACCCACGCGAAAAGGTGATAAACTTCGAATTATGGCGGCTAAATGTGTGAAGAAATAGTGCCCATTATCAGTCATTGTACGTCACATAGTTGTGGGGCAAATGTTTCAAAAGATTTGTTGATATGTATGATTTTCCGGGTTCAAACTATCTTCGACCGGGACAGAATGAAACATAAGGCGAAAGTTCAGGGGCCACAGCAGAGCCACAGCTAACCACAGTTAGACCACAGTTGGGCCACAGCTAGGTTACAAAGAGGCCACCGTTAGGCCACAGCTGGGCCACATACTGAGCAACACACAACAGCTTCAAAAGCCGTTGTACGACTGTTTGTCGCTTCTAAGTCAACAGAAGAGTAATCTGGGGTACATTTAGGCCACAGCGGGGCCACAGCGGACCCAGTACAGCCACAGCAGAGCAGGCACAATAGCTTAAAACAGTGTCATGACCACAATGCGGTTCAGGCAACATCACACAACAGTGACGCCACGGCCGCTTCAAAGTCTAAAAGAAGCTGAACTGGGCCACAGCGAGGCCACAGCGGAGCCACAGCTACACATAAAACGAATGGCAAGACCACAGCACTGGTTAAAGGCCACAGCTTAGGCCACAACTGCATTTGAAATCGCCACAGCGAGGGTTCAGGCTACTTCAAAGTCTAGAAGTGGCCGAAGTGGACCACAGCAAGGCCACAGTGGAGAATGACACAAGCACAACACTAATATAAGGCCACAGCTAAGGCCACATCAACTGAGAATAAAACCGTAAAGCTTGAGGAACGGATCTAGGGGGATTTGGGCCACTTTCACATCCTAAAATGGGCCACAGTGAGCTCAGAGAGCCACAGCGGAGCCACAGCGAGTATCGTGTGGCCATAACATAGGCAAAAAGCCACAGCTAGTGCCACGGCAGCTGGGATTGAAACTGCAGCTTGAGGGACCAAAGTTGGGGGGGGGGGGGGGGTGGGGGATTTGGGCCACTTTCACATTCTAAATCGGGCCACAGTGAGCTCAGAGAGCCACAGAAAGGCCACAGCGAGTATCGTGGGGCCATACCATAGGCTAAAAGCCACAGCTATGGCCACAGCAGCTAGGATTGAAGTCACTACAGCGTGACTCCTGGGCCGCCCCTGTCACCACCCCTTCACCCAACCCAGAAGAAGCCACAGTGTGTCACAGTGACGCCACAGCGGAGAATGACACAAGCACAACATTCATATAAGGCCACAGCTAAGGCCACAGCTAAGGCTACAGCAACTAAGATTATGCAGTGCTTGAAGGACGTAAGTTGGGTGGGATTGGCCACTTTCAGGTCCTCGAACGGGCTATAGGGAGGTCACAAGGCCACAGCGTAGCCACAGCGGGTATCTTGTGGCCACAACAAAGGCTCAAGGCCACAGCTAGGGCCACAGCTAGGCTACATCAGCTGGGATTGAAGCCACCACAGCGGAAATCCTTGGCCGCCCCCTGTCACCACCCCCGATCGGCTAAAACATTTGTGCAGACAGCCTGGGAACAAGCGGAGCTTTGAGCTCAGTTGTAAGGGCGATCGACGAGGGAACAGGGCCACTTTTCATCATGTCAGCGCTTATCTGCCCCATTAAAAAGATTCGCGGAAGACTTGCCGCGCCGATGTTGCCAACTCTCGGCCGGGAACCCCGGTCCCCGTGGCGGGAATCGTCAAAATTCAAAAATTAAAGGAGAAATCAAAAGGGAGGAGCAATTTCACAAATCACGAAGGGGAAAGAAGAGCACGGGTGACGAAAAGCGCACACTATCACGGCCATAAATATGTCCGATAGGACAACACGGCTCCCGGAAACCCGAGGGGCGGGGCCACAGTCCGAAATGGAGGTGATAAGGAGGGGATGCGGCTTGGTGCAAAGATTTGGAGGGGCCACAGGGGCCACAGTGACCACAGCGGTCAATATTCGGCCACAGTGGCCACAGTGGTCATAATTGGGCCACAGTGGCCACAACGGTTTCAACTGGGCCACAGTGGCCACAACAGTTATAACAGGGCCACAATGGCCACAGTGTTCATAGCTGGGCCACAGTGGCCACGTAGAACATATTTGTGCCACTGTGGCCATATTTGTCTTAGATAGGCCACTGTGGCCACAGCTGACGATATTCGGCCACAACAGTTAAAACTGGGCCACAATGGTCACATTTCGGCGCCCACATGGCCACAGCTGGCATAATGGGGGCCACAGAGGCCACAGTGGGCATTTTGAGCCACAGTGACCACAGCGGATAACAAGGCCACAGTGGCCACAGGGGTTATAAATGTGTCACAGTGACCACAACGGTTATATCTGCGCCACAGTGATCATATCGGTCAGAATGGGGCCACAGTGACGACAGTGTCATTTCTTGGCCACAGCGGTCATTTCGGGAATTTTGGGCCACAATGGCCACAGTGGACACAACGACAACAGTGCCACAGAGTCGAAAAATTTTGAGTCGAAAAAGATTGAGACAGGTAAAGGACCCACGACGGTGTGGCATTTAGGAACATGTCGTAGCAAGGTAGCTGTGGCCCAGCTGTGGCTCTGCTGTGTTCCAGCTGTGGCGTCAGTTGTGGCTCATCTATGTTCTAGCTGTGGCCCAGTTGCCCAGCTGTGGCCGAGCTAAGGTCCAGCTGTGGCCCAGCTGTGGCTTGAATTTGGCCTAGCTCGGGCCGAGCTGTGGCCTAGCTGTAGCCATAGCGGTGGCCGAGTTACTGTCTAGCTGTGGCCCAACTATTGTTTAGATGTCGCCCGGCTATGGCCCAGCTGCGGTCTAACTGCGGCTGAGCCATGGTCTAGCTGTGGCCCAGCTGTGGCTCGGCTGTGGCTCAGCTGTGGCCTGCTTAAAAGCTGCGTAACAAGAAACGAAACGGAAATGTCAAAGAATCGAAAGAAAAAGGCAACTGAAATGCTGATTATTTCAATTCAACTGCAGAAACAAAAGAATCCGGGGCGCCTACATGTTTCGGGAATCACTTTGTCTGGAACATTGAAAGAAGGCAATTCTTTGCTTTCGAAAAGTACATAATAATCAATAATGATCTTCGTTGCAGGACTTGATTTTTGGGTTCAAAGGAAATAAGCGCGAAAAGAACGGGGCGACTGGGGTAATTAATCATCACAAGATGGAGAGAGGCTTGTGCTGATTTCACTTCCCTCCGCCAACCTTTGAACATTAGATCGGACCAGAAAAAACATTTTAAAGGTCTGTTTGGGAAAACTGTGAGTATAAATCAATAAGAAATAGCTTGTAGCGGCTCCGTTGGCATTAAAAATGAATCTGCGGTCAGCTGTGGCGTAAGTGGACTAATTGGGCCGCTTTTGTCGACAAAAAGCGATTGTGTCTTTCAAATGTGACCAGTTGTAGCTTTTCCAGAAAAAGCTGTGTTTTCTGTGGTTACATTTCAAATTAAGACGTCGTCTCGGGCAAACTCGAGCAAACCATCAAGAAATCGCACATAGGGCTCAAAATTTGTCCATGAACCTTCCAATGACCAAAAAACGCATTTTTCAAACCTACAGAGGATCAAAATAGATCATTTTGAAAGTTTCAGACCTATTTCGATTTTTTGATCTGGGGTACGGTAGGGTATGATAATATTACCAAAATGGGCATCGTGCCAAAAACGGCAGTCGCGCCACGGCCTTTCTGGAGGGGAAGTAGGCGGTAATGGAAACGTCGGCCGAGCCGCGACGCAGCCGCCGCGCGGCTCAAAAACAATTGAAATCGCAAAAATGGACGGCTTTTTCTTTATTTCACGGTTAAAACAAGTCTAATATAGCAAATAAAAGTGGAAATCGAATGAAATCACGATATTCGTAGGGTTTGAAGAGTTCCACCATTGCTTTTGCTTTGAAAAGAGAACACATGCTTTAAAAGTGTTAATACATACCAAAGAAAATGTAAACACAAGGATCAATGCCATTATAATCTAAATGGGGTCCCTTGGGTAAGAAAAAGGCCTTATTTATCTAATTTTTTGCTTTTTTGCGGTATATTTCGTTAAAATTACCACTCTGATTTACTTTTCTTAATGAAATACGAAAAAATATGGCAAAAATATGAAAAAAATACACAATTTACAACAATCAACTTTCCCATGTCGACAGCATCATATTGAGCGACCGTAATCCCCGCAGGGGAAAATTCTGAATTCCCGCCAATGGTCCGTGGCCGGTACGCAATGGCGGTGAACTTCCCAAATTGCGTAAAGCAGAAAGGTCGAGGCGCGATGCGCAGGCTAAAATTGCTTGCAATGCGCGCAGACGCAGAGAATAAGCGACTTTTGTTTTTTTGGCGCATCTTTCTGCCATAAAGGCGTTTCGCAACAATTTTATGTCAAAGGTCGACAAATGTGAAAACTGTGATTTCACATGCCAAATTTTACTATTTTCAGTTTTGGACTCCACGACGAAAGCTTTTGGGAAAACACCACTTCTATAGAATTTGACCAATTTTACAAAAATACAGTACCCTACGGTAACCCAGGTCATAAAATTGATATTGACCTAAAAGTTTCAAAATGGTCTAGACCGATTTTGAGCCAATTCTGAGACGATACCAGTTCTACACAAGTCAACAGTGACCGCTGTGGCCTTAACTGTGGCACCGGATTAGTTCGAATTCTGATCACCGAAGTCTGAAGTATTAAAATATAACTGTGGCCTCAACGACTTCAAAACGCCACAGGATATGACTGTGGCCTTAACTGTGGCCTTAAACAAACTAAAATTGGCGACATAGTGGCACAATCGCTCCAACTGGGGTTGTAATTTCAAACACACGGAGGGAATGATTTATGGTTCTGGCCGCTGTGGCTCAAGCTGTAGCCTTAACTACGTCAAAATGTCAATGGATGTGGATGTGGCCTTAACTGTGGCCTTAAACAAGCTAAAATTGTCGTTTCTAAAGTTTGAATAACCGGAATGGATTCAACTGTGTGGGGTTGTAGTGTCAAACACAAGGAGAGGGATGTTTTGCGGTTGTGGTAGCTGTGGCACAAACTGTGGCCTTAAAAGATTCAAAATGTCAATAGAGACCCTTTGGAGACTCAAAATTGGATCAGCAGTGGCCGCGAAGAGAAACTATTTATCTAGTGTAGTAAGGGGCGAAACGAGGTGCAGACATCAGGCTGTTGTGGCCCTAGCTGTGGCCCTGCTGTGGCCCTAGTTGTGGCCATAACGACTTTTTAAAAAACATCAGTAGAAACCTCGGCAGAAATGTGTGATTCAAAATTGGATCAGTAGCGGCAGTAAAGAGAAACACGTTATCTAGTGTAGTAAGGGGTGAAAGAAGGTGCGGACATCAGGCTGCTGTGGGTCTTGTGGCTCAAGCTGTGGTCTTAACTGTGGCCTCAACTGCTTCAAAACGCGAGAGGACCCACTGGAGACAAGTGGAAGTGAGTGCCAATTAGTCTTAGTGGCGACTGAACAGGCGCCGGCGAGAGCGATGTCGCCGTGGCGTCAGAGACACACGTGTGACGTGGCCTTTTCCCCGGAAGAAAACAATAACAAGGACTTTGTGGGGGACTCTACGAGTCCGGGGATCGAATTGACACCAGAAGAGGAAAGAGGAGGAGGCGAACGGCCGCTGATTGCACCTGCCAAATCCGATTGCAACAAATTCTGGACGTCTTGGCGCCGAGCCGCTGTTGCGATCTGGCGGACAAAAACCGAGCTATGCACTTGCACACAACGAGGAGGGAGAAACAGATGGCAGAGAGGGAAACATGGAGGAGAGGAGGAAAAAAGAGGGTAAACATGAGGGAGAGAGGGAGGGAGAGGTTGAAGATTGGGAGGGACAATGGAGGCAAGAGGCAATGAAAACGGGTTGGAAAAAGAGAGATTTGGCGGAGAAGAAAAGTGGGAGACAGAGGAAATGGTTAAAAGAGGAGAAGATGAGAAAAGAGACGGAGGAGGAGAAAGAGGAGGCGCCGAGAAGGAGGGGAGAGGGAAAAGAGGTGGAGACAAAAAAGAGGTGAAATGAAAGGAGGCAAAGCTGAAGCATTTTTGTGCCTGTGGCCTTTGCTGTGGCCTTTTGCAGCATCCTAAAGATTTCGTTTTGCTGTGGCCATAAACCTGAAGAAAAGGATCATCAGCTGTGGTCTTCATAGAAATCGGCGGTACCTGTGGCCCTTGCACGTTCCCTCAAAATGATTGGAAGTGGTGTATCAAATCACCTCTGTGGCCCATGTGAAGGGTTTGATGGTCTAGCTGTGGCTCCTGTGGCCTTTGAAAACAAAAGCGATTGGTCTTAGCTGTGGCCCCTGTGGCCTAGTAAAAGCCACAATAACCCCCAGAAATCTGGCCTAAAGTGGTGTTCATCAACAACGATGTGGCCCATTTGAGCGCTGGACGAAGAGCTGTCGCCGCTGTGGCCTTTTCTGAGTATGCAACTACCAGCATATGTCTTAGCTGTGGTCTTGTAAAAGGCTCAACATACCCCCAAAGCAATTTTGATGTTCCGAACTAACGCTGTGGCCCAGCTAGGGGCTGTGGTTCCTGTGGCCTTAGAAAACCTAAAATGGTCTCAGCTGTGGCTTCAATATCCAGGAAAATACCCCCAGAAAATGGCTTAAAGTGGTCGTAAATCAGCGCTGTGGCCCATTTAGAGGCTTGACAGTCAAGCGGTTGTTCCTGTGGCCTTTTCAAACCGAAAAATGAAAAACTCGTCGCAGTTGTGGCCCAAGAACCAGAGAAAGTTGCATTTTACCCCCGGTAAATGTCTCAAAGTGGTCCTAAATCAGCGCTGTGGCCCAGCTAAAGGTTTGACTGTCGAGCTGTGGCTCCTGTGGCCTTTCTGAACCAAAAAAAGAAAAAATTGTAACAATTGTGACCCTCGTGGACTAGCGAAAGTCGCATTACATCACCAAAAAATGGCTTAAAGTGGTCCGAAATCAGCGCTGTGGCCTAGCGGTGGCTCCTGTAGCCTTTTAGAAACAAGCAAACTTTAAAATAGTCACAGTGGTGGTCCCCGTAGACCACAAAAATTGGCTCTAACCCCCAGAATCTGGCTTAAAGTGGTCCTAAATCAGCGCTGTGGCCCAGTTAGAGCCTTGGCAGTCGAGCTGTGGTTCCTGTGGCCTTCTGCAAACAAAAATCGGTGTTTTTCTAGTCTTAGTGACAGGATGACTAAGAGAGTGTAATAAAAAGTAGGAATAATCGAGTGACAGGCGGAGGGGTCAAAGGGACGGCGGGGCGTGGCAGCCGGCTGTCCGGTGGCCCCGGCGGCGGGAGGAGGGCGGGACCCTCTCCCTCGCTCTCTCTCTCGCCGATCGTCCAAAATCACTGATTGCCCCGGGGTATCTATGCTGATCGATGCGGCGTCAGTTGCGCCTGTCCGTCGCCCTCTCGGCGCCTTCCTTTTCCCTCTCAAAAACTGCGCCCGAGGGGACCACGACGGGGACCGGGCGGGACCAACGAAATTTCAGAGATCTTTGCCAGGAGGGGAGGGAAAAGGGGAAATTTGTTGAAAGTCAGGGGTGTTGATCCCATGATCACATGAACGACAATCTAACTTCTTCGCCAGCATGTCAACAAGCTGGAAAGTTCATTTTTTTGGATTTGAAGCAATGGCGAGATGGGTCACACCGTTTGTGAAAAAAACACCTATGTCTTTGTGCTGTGGCGGGGCTGTGGCCAGAAATGTGGCTTTGCGCTGTGGCCTAATTTTGGTTCAACTGTGGCATAAAATGCGGCCATCGGCGCTGTGGCCATGCTATAAGTTAGTTGTGGCCTAAAATGGGGTTTTTCGCAATGCTGCCTAGCTGTGACCTAGCTGTGGTCATTAGGAGGCCTCAACTTTGGTCTTTTGCGCTGTGGCCATGCTGTGGCCTACTTGTGTTCCAGATGTGGCCTTGAATGTGTTCTACTGCGATGTGGTTCTTCTGTGGCTTAACTGTGGCCGTTCTGTGGCCTAAAATGAGGTCATTTGCGCTGTGGCTCTGCTGTGCCTTTGCTGTGGCCGATTTGAGGCCTGAAATATGGTTGTTTGCACTATGGAAATGTTATGCCACAGCTACAGGGCAACACTACAGGGTCGTAACGAGTTGAGCCACAGCGCTCGTGCTGAAAGGGCCTATATATTCGCTGTGGCGCTGTGGTCAAGCTGTGGCCTAAAGTGTGTTGTAATCATTATCAGATTGGGGCCTAATTGTGGTCCAGCTGTGGTCTAAAATATGGTTGCTGGCGCTGTGGCTATGTTTAGGTCAATATGACGAGGCCTAAATTCTGTTACCAGCGGTGTGGTGTTATCTTTGAGATTGTGGTCTAATTGTGGTGCAGCTGTGGCCAAAAATGTATGTTTTTGCGCTGTGGCCATTCTGCGGCCGAGCGCTGTGGCGTCACGTATTCATTTCTCGCTGTGTCCGAAAGCAGCGTTGCTTTGTTTTGTGGCTACATGGCCACAAGGCAAGACCACAGCTATAGAGCCACAGCTATAGGGCTACAGCTATAGGGCCACAGCTATAGGGCCACACGACAGGACCACAGCTAAGGATCACAGCCAATCCCACAGGACAGGGCCACAGCGGAACCTTTTCAATGTCTGTGGCCCCTCAAAGCAGAATTTGCACCTGTGATCCGACCAAATCGTTCTTTTCGGGTTACGGGTCCATCCCGAAAACAAGCTCTTGTTTAAAGCTATTGGGTCAAACAAGCCGTATCCATCCAAACGATTTATTTTTTCTTTATAAAAACCAATCAAGCAGGATTTTTCAAAAAGCGCAATTTCGATCCGATTCTTCTCCCGAAGTTCGGTTCAGTCGTTTAGAGGAAGGTTTTGTGGGAGTGCGCAGGCGCGTGGATAAAAGGGGCCCGAGGGGTGGTAGTCTTGCTGGCAGAATGGCGCAGTTGGGTAGCGCTTTGCTTTTTGGGAAAACAGTTGCTGGTTCGATTCCTCTGCATTATTATCTTCTTTTGCTACCTAAGAATAAGTGAAAAATTATGTAATTAATGTGAAAAAGCTGGTTTTAGTGGTTCCTAGAATTTGGTCGTTGACCGCGGCACACTCCTTCAGGTAGCAAGAATACGAGAGCAAAAGCACGCGATAGGTCAGTTGGCGCAGCATTTTACGAGCAATGCATGGTGGAGTGAAAGGAGGGGGACTCCCGGACCGAGAGGACAAAGGAGGGGAGGAAGAGATAATTCTGGGTTGTCCGCGCGAATCGGGGACACCTCAGGGTGAGGATGAGATGATGAGGTACAAGAGAGTGAGAGAGAGTGAGTGAGTGAGTAAAAGACCCGAAAAAAGGCATAGTTTTTGCGGCGTGTTCTGGGCTAGGCGGCGGCGATCGGAGCAGAGATTAGCTGGAATAACTAGATGATATCGGCACTTTTAACGCGGGCGGAGGACGTGGTGACCGAGGAAGATTACGGTAATCAAGAGGTGTTAACACGGGGCAGATCAGCTAAACCGGAGGACGGTAGAGAGCCGCGTGTTGCGACACGGCGCTTTTACGAGCGCCGCGGTACTAAGGAAGGAGGAAATGACTCCGATGCAAGAGAGAGACCAGCTGATGAGAGGAGTTTAAATGAAAAACGATTGGAGGAACAGAAAAGAGACAGAGACAGAGAGACAGAGAGACAGAGAGACAGAGAGACAGAGAGACAGAGAGGCAGAGAGACAAAGAGGCAGAGAGACAGAGAGACAGAGAGACAGAGAGACAGAGAGACAGAGAGACAGAGAGACAGAGAGACAGAGAGACAAAAAGGCAGAGAGACAGAGAGACAGAGAGACAGAGAGACAGAGACACAGAGAGGCAGAGAGGCAGAGAGGCAGAGAGGCAGAGAGGCAGAGAGGCAGAGAGGCAGAGAGGCAGAGAGACAGAGAGACAGAGAGACAGAGAGACAGAGAGACAGAGAGACAGAGAGACAGAGAGGCAGAGAGACAAAGAGGCAGAGAGACAGAGAGACAGAGAGACAGAGAGACAGAGAGACAGAGAGACAGAGAGACAGAGAGACAGAGAGACAAAAAGGCAGAGAGACAGAGAGACAGAGAGACAGAGAGACAGAGAGACAGAGAGGCAGAGAGGCAGAGAGGCAGAGAGGCAGAGAGGCAGAGAGGCAGAGAGGCAGAGAGGCAGAGAGGCAGAGAGACAGAGAGGCAGAGAGGCAGAGAGACAGAGAAACAGAGAGACAAAGAGGCAGAGAGACAGAGAGACAGAGAGACAGAGAGACAGAGAGACAGAGAGACAGAGAGACAGAGAGACAGAGAGACAGAGAGACAGAGAGACAGAGAGACAGAGAGACAGAGAGGCAGAGAGGCAGAGAGACAGAGAGACAGAGAGACATAGAGACAGAAAGACAGAGAGACAGAGAGACAGAGAGACAGAGAGACAGAGAGACAGAGAGACAGAGAGACAGAGAGACAGAGAGACAGAGAGGCAGAGAGGCAGAGAGGCAGAGAGGCAGAGAGGCAGAGAGACAGAGAGACAGAGAGACGGAGAGACAGAGAGACAGAGAGACAGAGAGACAGAGAGACAGAGAGGCAGAGAGACAGAGAGACAGAGAGACAGAGAGACAAAGAGACAGAGAGACAGAGAGACAGAGAGACAGAGAGACAGAGAGGCAGAGAGGCAGAGAGGCAGAGAGGCAGAGAGGCAGAGAGGCAGAGAGACAGAGAGACAGAGAGACAGAGAGGCAGAGAGACATAAAGACAGAAAGACAGAGAGACAGAGAGACAGAGAGACAGAGAGACAGAGAGACAGAGAGGCAGAGAGACAGAGAGACAGAGAGGCAGAGAGATAGAGAGACAGAGAGACAGAGAGACAGAGAGACAGAGAGACAGAGAGACAGAGAGCCAGAGAGACAGAGAGACAGAGAGACAGAGAGACAGAGAGACAGAGAGACAGAGAGACAGAGAGACAGAGAGACAGAGAGACAGAGAGACAGAGAGACAGAGAGACAGAGAGACAAAGAGACAGAGAGACAGAGAGACAGAGAGACAGAGAGACAGAGAGACAGAGAGACAGAGAGACAGAGAGACAGAGAGACAGAGAGACAGAGAGACAGAGAGACAGAGAGACAGAGAGACAAAGAGACAGAGAGACAGAGAGACAGAGAGACCCCAAAAAGGGCACACCTCTCTTTCTGTCCCGCAAAGGACAAGTGGAGCCAATTGAAAAGAGGAGCGCCTGCACCGGAAGACAGATTCCTTTGACGCGGAAAAAGCAAAATTAGTCAAAACGCCAAAAAGGTCGAATGTTTTTGGAGACGGGACATGTCCGAGCGGTTCCCATGAAGAATGACGCCAAAATGAATTCGAGTGACCCCCGGGGACCTCGCGGCCGACGGGGTCAGACGGCGCCCGTCCGAACGCAACAATCAGAGTGAGAGGGAGGGATCACTCCCCTCTCATCACTCACTTCTGAATATCTCTTTCGGCAAATTTCCCTCTCAATTGCGATCAAAGTGACCTGTTTGCATGGGAGAGAGTGCCAAAAATAGGTGAGGAGAGGGCGCCGCCCCCGTCTTCCGCCGTCCTCCAAGTTCGGAATGCATTTCGCACCTCGTTAGTCAGAGATTTCTCAATTGAGACACGTTTCAGAGACATTTTAAGCAAGAGACAGAGACAGAGACAGAGACAGAGAGAGAGAGAGAGAGAGAGAGAGAGAGAGAGAGAGAGAGATAACGGAAAATGGTGTGGAGGCATTGGAATCCACTTGAAGAGAATTCCTGGATCAAATGCCGTAATGTTGACATTTCCATTTCTTCTAGCGGCGAAGCCTTCCAAGCTTTTGGAAAATAGAGAAAACTTTTGGTTTGAACAATATGTGGGGGGCGGCGGCCCGGGCCATCCCGCTTTGAAAATTTTATCGGCCCGAAAGAATGTTGTACGTCACTTGTAACGGTTACATGATGTCATCACTAAGATGTGGCATCGTCAATCGATAATCGGACTATTGATTGATATCTTGTCAACGTTGCCAGTATTGAAAAGAATCAAAAAAATCAATCAATAATTGGTGAATAGCCGATTTTTGGCGGCCACTGCGAAGGGATGCTAAAGCCACATCTTTAGGATACATGTTAAAGCCACAGCGGTTGGCAAAAACAGTTCTTAAGGCCACAGCGGTTGATAAAAGCAGTTTTTAAGACCACAGCGGTTGAGAGGCAGAGAGACAAAGAGGCAGAGAGACAGAGAGACAGAGAGACAGAGAGACAGAGAGACAGAGAGACAGAGAGACAGAGAGACAGAGAGACAAAAAGGCAGAGAGACAGAGAGACAGAGAGACAGAGAGACAGAGAGACAGAGAGGCAGAGAGGCAGAGAGGCAGAGAGGCAGAGAGGCAGAGAGGCAGAGAGGCAGAGAGGCAGAGAGGCAGAGAGACAGAGAGACAGAGAGACAGAGAGACAGAGAGACAGAGAGACAGAGAGACAGAGAGGCAGAGAGACAAAGAGGCAGAGAGACAGAGAGACAGAGAGACAGAGAGACAGAGAGACAGAGAGACAGAGAGACAGAGAGACAGAGAGACAAAAAGGCAGAGAGACAGAGAGACAGAGAGACAGAGAGACAGAGAGACAGAGAGGCAGAGAGGCAGAGAGGCAGAGAGGCAGAGAGGCAGAGAGGCAGAGAGGCAGAGAGGCAGAGAGGCAGAGAGACAGAGAGGCAGAGAGGCAGAGAGACAGAGAAACAGAGAGACAAAGAGGCAGAGAGACAGAGAGACAGAGAGACAGAGAGACAGAGAGACAGAGAGACAGAGAGACAGAGAGACAGAGAGACAGAGAGACAGAGAGGCAGAGAGGCAGAGAGACAGAGAGACAGAGAGACATAGAGACAGAAAGACAGAGAGACAGAGAGACAGAGAGACAGAGAGACAGAGAGACAGAGAGACAGAGAGACAGAGAGACAGAGAGACAGAGAGACAGAGAGGCAGAGAGGCAGAGAGGCAGAGAGGCAGAGAGGCAGAGAGACAGAGAGACGGAGAGACAGAGAGACAGAGAGACAGAGAGACAGAGAGACAGAGAGGCAGAGAGACAGAGAGACAGAGAGACAGAGAGACAAAGAGACAGAGAGACAGAGAGACAGAGAGACAGAGAGACAGAGAGGCAGAGAGGCAGAGAGGCAGAGAGGCAGAGAGGCAGAGAGGCAGAGAGACAGAGAGACAGAGAGACAGAGAGGCAGAGAGACATAAAGACAGAAAGACAGAGAGACAGAGAGACAGAGAGACAGAGAGACAGAGAGACAGAGAGGCAGAGAGACAGAGAGACAGAGAGGCAGAGAGATAGAGAGACAGAGAGACAGAGAGACAGAGAGACAGAGAGACAGAGAGACAGAGAGCCAGAGAGACAGAGAGACAGAGAGACAGAGAGACAGAGAGACAGAGAGACAGAGAGACAGAGAGACAGAGAGACAGAGAGACAGAGAGACAGAGAGACAGAGAGACAGAGAGACAAAGAGACAGAGAGACAGAGAGACAGAGAGACAGAGAGACAGAGAGACAGAGAGACAGAGAGACAGAGAGACAGAGAGACAGAGAGACAGAGAGACAGAGAGACAGAGAGACAGAGAGACAAAGAGACAGAGAGACAGAGAGACAGAGAGACCCCAAAAAGGGCACACCTCTCTTTCTGTCCCGCAAAGGACAAGTGGAGCCAATTGAAAAGAGGAGCGCCTGCACCGGAAGACAGATTCCTTTGACGCGGAAAAAGCAAAATTAGTCAAAACGCCAAAAAGGTCGAATGTTTTTGGAGACGGGACATGTCCGAGCGGTTCCCATGAAGAATGACGCCAAAATGAATTCGAGTGACCCCCGGGGACCTCGCGGCCGACGGGGTCAGACGGCGCCCGTCCGAACGCAACAATCAGAGTGAGAGGGAGGGATCACTCCCCTCTCATCACTCACTTCTGAATATCTCTTTCGGCAAATTTCCCTCTCAATTGCGATCAAAGTGACCTGTTTGCATGGGAGAGAGTGCCAAAAATAGGTGAGGAGAGGGCGCCGCCCCCGTCTTCCGCCGTCCTCCAAGTTCGGAATGCATTTCGCACCTCGTTAGTCAGAGATTTCTCAATTGAGACACGTTTCAGAGACATTTTAAGCAAGAGACAGAGACAGAGACAGAGACAGAGAGAGAGAGAGAGAGAGAGAGAGAGAGATAACGGAAAATGGTGTGGAGGCATTGGAATCCACTTGAAGAGAATTCCTGGATCAAATGCCGTAATGTTGACATTTCCATTTCTTCTAGCGGCGAAGCCTTCCAAGCTTTTGGAAAATAGAGAAAACTTTTGGTTTGAACAATATGTGGGGGGCGGCGGCCCGGGCCATCCCGCTTTGAAAATTTTATCGGCCCGAAAGAATGTTGTACGTCACTTGTAACGGTTACATGATGTCATCACTAAGATGTGGCATCGTCAATCGATAATCGGACTATTGATTGATATCTTGTCAACGTTGCCAGTATTGAAAAGAATCAAAAAAATCAATCAATAATTGGTGAATAGCCGATTTTTGGCGGCCACTGCGAAGGGATGCTAAAGCCACATCTTTAGGATACATGTTAAAGCCACAGCGGTTGGCAAAAACAGTTCTTAAGGCCACAGCGGTTGATAAAAGCAGTTTTTAAGACCACAGCGGTTGACTAAACGAGTTCTTCTGGCCACAGCGGATGGTATAAGCAGTTTTCAGGGCCACAGCGGTTGCCAAAGCAGTTCTTAAAGCCACAGCGGTTCACAAAGGCAGTTCTTAAGGCCTTAAGTACTTAAGGCATATTTTGTGTTTTCATATATTTGTAGTTTGGTACAAATCAAAAACCAAGTCAAAGATACAAGAAGCCAAAGAAAGAGGAAGGCAGCAGACAAAGTGGAAAAGGACAATTGGGAATGCGCGAAAGGTGTATTGTGGGGCGAGGTGAATGGCGGATTCAAGTGGCCGTTGAGTCGTCTGTCACCTCAGACACACGGTCAGACGTTGATCACGACGGACTAGACAGAGAGAGAGAGAGAGAAACTTCTTAAGAACACAGAGAAAGCCTATGAGATAGAATATGAAAAGGAGTGGTAAGGGAATCGAGTAAATCAGAGACCATGTGAAAGGTAACAAAAAACGAAAACTCGTAACGAAAACTGTATGTAATAAACGGAGCTTACTGCGCACAGCATTTGTCACAGAATTGTTTGAATAAGGCTTTTTCTGAAGTTTCAGAAAAGCCGATGTTTCTATTAGGCGCAGAACGTAAGGATCGCGTTCCAAGAAGAACTGCCTGTGTCAACCGCTGTGGCCTTAAGAACTGATTTTGTCAACCGCTGTGGCCTTAAGAACGGTGTTTGTCGACCGCTGTGGCCTTAAGAACTGCTTTTATCAACCGCTGTGGCCTTAAGAACGGTGTTTGTCGACCGCTGTGGCCTTAAGAACTGCTTTTATCAACCGCTGTGGCCTTAAGAACGGTGTTTGTCAACCGCTGTGGCCTTAAGAACGGTGTTTGTCAACAGCTGTGGCCTTAAGAACGGTGTTTGTCAACAGCTGTGGCCTTAAGAAAGGCTTTTGTCAACCGCTGTAGCCTTCAGAACTGCTTTTATCAACCGCAGTGGCCTTAAGAACGGCTTTTGTCAACCGCTGTAGCCTTCAGAACTGCTTTTATCAACCGCTGTGGCCTTAAGAACGGTGTTTGTCAACCGCTGTGGCCTTAAGAACGGTGTTTGTCAACAGCTGTGGCCTTAAGAACGGTGTTTGTCGACCGCTGTGGCCTTAAGAACTGCTTTTATCAACCGCTGTGGCCTTAAGAACTGCTTTTATCAACCGTTGTGGCCTTAAGAACTGTTTTTATCAACCGCTGTGGCTTTAAGAACGGCTTTTGTCAACCGCTGTGGCCTTAAGAACTGCTTTTATCAACCGCCGTGATCTTAAAAACTGCTTTTGTCAACCGCTGTGGCCTTAAGAACTGCTTTTATCAACCGCTGTGGCTTAAGAACTGCTTTTATCAACCGCTGTGGCCTTAAGAACGGTGTTTGTCAACCGCTGTGGCCTTAAGAACGGTGTTTGTCAACAGCTGTGGCCTTAAGAACGGTGTTTGTCAACAGCTGTGGCCTTAAGAAAGGCTTTTGTCAACCGCTGTAGCCTTCAGAACTGCTTTTATCAACCGCTGTGGCCTTAAGAACGGTGTTTGTCAACCGCTGTGGCCTTAAGAACGGTGTTTGTCAACAGCTGTGGCCTTAAGAACGGTGTTTGTCGACCGCTGTGGCCTTAAGAACTGCTTTTATCAACCGCTGTGGCCTTAAGAACTGCTTTTATCAACCGTTGTGGCCTTAAAAACTGTTTTTATCAACCGCTGTAGCCTTCAGAACTGCTTTTATCAACCGCTGTGGCCTTAAGAACGGTGTTTGTCAACCGCTGTGGCCTTAAGAACGGTGTTTGTCAACAGCTGTGGCCTTAAGAACGGTGTTTGTCGACCGCTGTGGCCTTAAGAACTGCTTTTATCAACCGCTGTGGCCTTAAGAACTGCTTTTATCAACCGTTGTGGCCTTAAGAACTGTTTTTATCAACCGCTGTGGCTTTAAGAACGGCTTTTGTCAACCGCTGTGGCCTTAAGAACTGCTTTTATCAACCGCCGTGATCTTAAAAACTGCTTTTGTCAACCGCTGTGGCCTTAAGAACTGCTTTTATCAACCGCTGTGGCTTAAGAACTGCTTTTATCAACCGCTGTGGCCTTAAGAACGGTGTTTGTCAACCGCTGTAGCCTTCAGAACTGCTTTTATCAACCGCTGTGGCTTAAGAACTGCTTTTATCAACCGCTGTGGCCTTAAGAACTGCTTTTATCAACCGCTGTGGCTTAAGAACTGCTTTTATCAACCGCTGTGGCCTTAAGAACGGCTTTTGTCAACCGCTGTAGCCTTAAGAACTGCTTTTGTCAACCGCTGTGGCCTTAAGAACTGCTTTTGTCAACCGCTGTGGCCTTAAGAACTGCTTTTATCAACCGCTGTGGCCTTAAGAACTGCTTTTATCAACCGCTGTGGCTTAAGAACTGCTTTTATCAACCGCTGTGGCCTTAAGAACGGCTTTTGTCAACCGCTGTGGCCTTAAGAACGGCTTTTGTCAACCGCTGTAGCCTTCAGAACTGCTTTTATCAACCGCTGTGGCCTTAAGAACGGTGTTTGTCAACCGCTGTGGCCTTAAGAACGGTGTTTGTCAACAGCTGTGGCCTTAAGAACGGTGTTTGTCAACAGCTGTGGCCTTAAGAAAGACTTTTGTCAACCGCTGTGGCCTTAAGAACGGTGTTTGTCAACCGCTGTGGCCTTAAGAACGGTGTTTGTCAACCGCTGTGGCCTTAAGAACGGTGTTTGTCAACCGCTGTGGCCTTAAGAACGGTGTTTGTCAACAGCTGTGGCCTTAAGAAAGGCTTTTGTCAACCGCTGTAGCCTTCAGAACTGCTTTTATCAACCGCTGTAGCCTTAAGAACTGATTTTGTCAACCGCTGTGGCCTTAAGAACGGTGTTTGTCAACCGCTGTGGCCTTAAGAACGGTGTTTGTCAACCGCTGTGGCCTTAAGAACTGCTTTTGTCAACCGCTGTGGCCTTAAGAACGGCTTTGGTCAACCGCTGTGGCCTTGAGAACGGCTTTTGTCAACCGCTGTAGCCTTCAGAACTGCTTTTATCAACCGCTGTAGCCTTAAGAACTGATTTTGTCAACCGCTGTGGCCTTAAGAACTGATTTTGTCAACCGCTGTGGCCTTAAGAACTGATTTTGTCAACCGCTGTGGCCTTAAGAACGGTGTTTGTCAACCGCTGTGGCCTTGAGAACTGCTTTTATCAACCGCTGTGGCCTTAAGAATGTATGCCGTGTGCGTCTCTAACTTAATCCCCTGTAAAATCAATATTCTTTATTTCTCGGCCCGGCCGTAAATCATAAATTATCGAGATCCGTCTCCTCCTTCAACCCGCAGCCGGTCCACCTCCAGCCGTTTCATCTCCTCGTCGGACAACACCCTGTCCAAGAAATTCTTGGTCTGTCGCAGTGCCACCTAGAAATCAATATCAATCAATAATCATATTTTACAAACATTTTTAATGAACGGCTTGAAAACCGCTCCGATTATGTTGTCATCTCTTGCAAATTGAAGTCCATCTTGCAAGGGTTGGAAAGGTAGGAAATTATTGAGGAAGGATGGCTGAACTCTGGGGAAGAGGGGGTGGATCCGCGAGAGATCCAACTCTTCGTAGTCGTCGGAATCGAGCTGAAAAAATGTTTTGAGCCCATTTCTCAATTAGCAAAAAAGTTTTGAAAAGGTGGGGGTTCAAACCAAGGACCCTTTGATTGCAAAGCCGCAATGCTAACCACTCCACCAAACGGGCGATGGCGTATAAGCGCTGCGCGCGCCTAAACAAGACAACGCCTTTTCGCCGCATTCAAATGCCAATAAAACGCGAACGGGAAAGCCGAAACACAGGAAATGCACAAACCCTACCTTTGGTTTGTAAAGATCTTCAGGGTGAATTGGTTTAACCACAGGAAGCAAGTCCTGGGGGAAGGAGTCAATGGTGTTCTGGATTGCTCTTTCCGGGTACAAGGGAGTGACGGCAATCGGAAGTTCTCTGAAATTGAAGATATTATGTTTTTGTGTGGCTGTGGCTCCTGTGGCATCTGTGGCTTTAAAGGTTAAACCAGCTGTGGCCACTGTGGCCTTACCAAGGTGGTCGTCGCAGCCGCTGTGGCCCGGGCGCAGCGATTTGTCAGTCGCTGTTGCGTTATGTCCGAACTGTGGCCTTGACAAACCAATTTTTCAGTCGCTGTGGCCTTGAGAACAGTTTTACCTAACCGTTGTGGCCTTAAGAAGCGATTTTTCCAACCGCTGTGGCTTTAAGAACAGGTTTACCCAACCGCTGTGGCCTTAGAACAGGTTTACCTAACCGCTGTGGGAACAGGTTTACCCAACCGCTGTGGCCTTCAGAACGGATTTACTCAACCGATGTGGCCTTGAGAACATGTTTACCCAACCCTGTGGCTTTAAGAAGCGGGTTTTCCAAGCGCTGTGGCATGTAGAACAAGTTTACCAAACCGTTGTGGCCTTAAAAAGCGGGTTCACTCAACCGCTGTGGCCTTCAGAAGAGGTTCAGCCAACCGCTGTGGCCTTGAGAAGTGGCTTCCTCAACCGTTGTGGCCTTGAGAACAGTTTTACTCAACCGCTGTGGCCTTAAGAAGCGGGTTTTCCAAGCGCTGCGGCTTTAAGAACAGGTTTACCCAACCGCTGTGGCCTTCAGAACGGATTTACTCAACCGCTGTGGCCTTGAGAACATGTTTACCCAACCCGGTGGCTTTAAGAAGCGGGTTTTCCAAGCGCTGTGGCCTGTAGAACAGGTTTACCAAACCGTTGTGGCCTTAAAAGGCGGGTTCACTCAACCGCTGTGGCCTTCATTCAGCCAACCGCTGTGGCCTTGAGAAGTGGCTTCCTCAACCGTTGTGGCCTTGAGAACAGTTTTACTCAACCGCTGTGGCCTTAAGAAGCGGGTTTTCCAAGCGCCGTGACCTGTAGAACAGGTTTACCAAACCGTTGTGGCCTTAAGAAGTGGTTTAAGAATGGTTGTTTATACCGATGTGGTTTTATCAACCTATTTAACCAACCGCTGTGGTCCTTTGAGCCGTGTTTCAACCGCCGTGGTCTTAAGAAGCGGGATTTCAAACAGCTGTGACCTTGAGAAGCGCTTTCCTAGCAGCTGTGGCCCTAATAACCAACCTTTTAAAGCGCTGTGGCCCTAACACCTTGTTCTGACAAAGAATGTATCTACCGCTGTGGCTGTTAAACCCAAAATTCACTATCGGCTGTGGTCTAGAGACCCTTTACCCTTCCCGATGTGGCCTTTCCCGCCCCAAATCGCGCCCCATCGCCGACTGCAGTCCTTTAACTTAGATTTCTTGCCATTTCTTGCTAACCTGTTGCCTTGCCATGTAACCTCGTTCGTCTCTTCAGGCAGCCGTGGAATCACCACTCTTCCTTTTGGATTGTAAGCGGAGTATGGGTCTTTTTCACATCGTCCCAGGTGAGTTGAGAATAGTAAGCCTGGAGGGCAGTGGCGAGGAGTCCAGCGACCACGGCGGCCGATAAATGGGGTGCACTGAAATGTTGAAAAGTGAGTGAGTCTCCTCTCTCTCTCTCTCTCTCCCTCTATCTATCCATACCTGAAGATACAGTGCAGGGTCCTCCGGATGGGCACAAAATTGATCCTCATCGTAGCTGAATGGACAGTCTCCGTTTGGAACACAGCCGCTCATCAGTAGGGGTACGGTAGTCGACCTCACCGGCTGGGGAGTTGTTTCGGGCCTCGAGGAGAAAACATCGACGGGCGGCCTCCAGGAAGAGGGGCTCTCCATCCAGCCAGAAGGAGTGGGCCCCGGAGGGAAGCGAATTATGTCGAATTCTGGATGTTGGGTTACTAAAAAGGCCTCTTTGTGCCTGCTCGCACTCACTTACTCACTCACTCTTTCACTCACTTACTCACTCACTCTTTCACTCACTTACTCACTCACTCTTTCACTCACTCACTCACTCACTCTTTCACTCACTTACTCACTCACTCTTTCACTTACTCACTCACTCTTTCACTCACTCACTCACTCACTCTTTCACTCACTTACTCACTCACTCTTTCACTCACTCACTCACTCACTCTTTCACTCACTTACTCACTCACTCTTTCACTTACTCACTCACTCTTTCACTCACTCACTCACTCACTCTTTCACTCACTCACTCACTCTTTCACTCACTCACTCACTCTTTCACTCACTCACTCACTCACTCACTCACTCACTCACTCACTCACTCACTCACTCACTCACTCACTCACTCACTCACTCACTCACTCACTCACTCACTCACTCACTCACTCACTCACTCACTCACTCACTCACTCACTCACTCACTCACTCACTCACTCACTCACTCACTCACTCACTCACTCACTCACTCACTCACTCACTCACTCACTCACTCACTCACTCACTCACTCACTCACTCACTCACTCACTCACTCACTCACTCACTCACTCACTCACTCACTCACTCACTCACTCACTCACTCACTCACTCACTCACTCACTCACTCACTCACTCACTCACTCACTCACTCACTCACTCACTCACTCACTCACTCACTCACTCACTCACTCACTCACTCACTCACTCACTCACTCACTCACTCACTCACTCACTCACTCACTCACTCACTCACTCACTCACTCACTCACTCACTCACTCACTCACTCACTCACTCACTCACTCACTCACTCACTCACTCACTCACTCACTCACTCACTCACTCACTCACTCACTCACTCACTCACTCACTCACTCACTCACTCACTCACTCACTCACTCACTCACTCACTCACTCACTCACTCACTCACTCACTCACTCACTCACTCACTCACTCACTCACTCACTCACTCACTCACTCACTCACTCACTCACTCACTCACTCACTCACTCACTCACTCACTCACTCACTCACTCACTCACTCACTCACTCACTCACTCACTCACTCACTCACTCACTCACTCACTCACTCACTCACTCACTCACTCACTCACTCACTCACTCACTCACTCACTCACTCACTCACTCACTCACTCACTCACTCACTCACTCACTCACTCACTCACTCACTCACTCACTCACTCACTCACTCACTCACTCACTCACTCACTCACTCACTCACTCACTCACTCACTCACTCACTCACTCACTCACTCACTCACTCACTCACTCACTCACTCACTCACTCACTCACTCACTCACTCACTCACTCACTCACTCACTCACTCACTCACTCACTCACTCACTCACTCACTCACTCACTCACTCACTCACTCACTCACTCACTCACTCACTCACTCACTCACTCACTCACTCACTCACTCACTCACTCACTCACTCACTCACTCACTCACTCACTCACTCACTCACTCACTCACTCACTCACTCACTCACTCACTCACTCACTCACTCACTCACTCACTCACTCACTCACTCACTCACTCACTCACTCACTCACTCACTCACTCACTCACTCACTCACTCACTCACTCACTCACTCACTCACTCACTCACTCACTCACTCACTCACTCACTCACTCACTCACTCACTCACTCACTCACTCACTCACTCACTCACCTGTACTTGGGAGTCGATTAAAGGACTGCCTCTCCTTCTCTGCTCTCTCTATTTCTCTCCTCATCTGCTCCTCCATCTCTTTTCTCTGCTTTTCCTCATTTCTCTTCCTCTCTTCCTCAGCCGCCTTTTGCTTCTTTATCTTCTCGGCGTGTTGTCTCTGCTTCTCTGCTCTCTCCATAGCAGCTTGTCTCTCTTGCTCTTTCCTCTGCGTCTCTGCCGCCTCCATGGCCTGTCGCTGTTCTTCCTCTTTTCTCTGCTTCTCTGCTCTCTCCACGGCAATTCTTCTCTCTTCTTCCTTTCTCTGCATTTCTTCTTCTCTCTTCTTCTCTGCTCTCTGCCTAGCCAGTTCCTCTTGTCTCTGTTTCTCTGCTCTCTCTGCGAGAAGTCTCCTCTCTTCTTCCCGTTTTCTCTCTTTTTCTGCCCTCTCCAGTGCCGCTATTCTCTCTTGCTCCTTCCTCTGCGTCTCTGCCCGTTCCATAGCTATCCTCCTTTGTTCTTCTTTTCTGTGCGTCTCTGCTCTCTCCTCAGCCTCTCTCCTCCTCTGCATCTCTGCCCTCTCCGTAGCCACCCTTCTCTCTTCTTCCAGTCTCTGCTTCTCTACCATCTCCTCGGCTATCTTCCTCTGCGTCTCTTCCCTCCTCAAATTGTCTGCCATCTCTAACGCCCTGCGTCTCTCCTCCTCCTTCATCTCTTCTTCTCTGCGTCTCTGCGTCTCCACAAGTCTCTCCCTCTCCTCCTCAGCTGCTTTCTCCTTCTCTGCCGTTCCTTTCTGCGCCTTCACCAAATCCACAAGTCTCCTCAGCAATTCCTCCTCAGTCATATTTTCTCCATTGTACTTTACAGTATACTCCGGTCGAATTGTCGTCGCACTGAAAATGTACCTAGATTCATTACGTACATGAAAACGAAAAAGAATGGCTGTTTTTGACTGACTTTATTGAAATTTTTTAAAAATGTTTTTAATTTTAATTTTTTTTTTTAGAAATATTTTTTAAATTTGCATTTTCAAAATTTATAAATTTATATTAGATATCGACTGATTTCAGGTGCGCAAAGGGGCTTGGCCAAGTTTGAAAAGGGAGTGGCCTAATTCAAGCCACTGGCGTGGCCCAATCCAAAAAGGGGCGTGGCCTAATGCGGGTGTGTCCTGCCCCAAAAGGGGCGTGGCCTGACAAAAAAGACGAGGATGATCCAAAATGGCCGCGTCATTGTTTAAAAAGGGGCGTGGCCTAAATTCCGAAAGAGTCTCACCCAACCGAAAAGGGACATAGCATGCCCCAAAAGCGCTGTGGCCTATTTTAAAAAGGGACGTGGCCCAAATTCGAAGAGGGAGGTGTGGCCTGTCCCAAAAGAGTCGCGGCTTCTTCCGGGTGTGGCCTAATTTTAAAAGGGGTGTGGCCTATTTTCAGAAAGAGCCTAACCCAATCGAAAAGGGACATATCATGATCGAAAAGGGGCGAGGCCTAATTTCAAACGGGAGGGGGCGTGGCTCAATCCAAAAAGGGCGTGGCTTAATCCGGGTGTGGCCTGACTCAAAAGGGGCGTCGCCTATTTTAAAAAGGGGCGTGGCCTAAATTCAAAAAAGGGGTGTGACCTGCCCCAAAAAGAGGCGTGGTCTTAACTCACACTGTCATTCCTGGGGCTGGAAAGGCGGTCCTTGGTAAGTCTACCGTACTCGGCAAAGCTGGGATTACTGTAGTTGTGGGAGGTACGGTAAAAGAAGGCATAGTTGGAGGTAGAGGTGTTGTTGTCTTCTTTTTGCCTTTGGTTTTGATTCTCGGCCGTTTTGGGCGATTCGTTGAAAAGACAAATTCTTCTGGAGCTGGAGAAGATGTGGTTAGGACAGGGCGACGGCTACGATACTGAAAAATCAATAATTAAAGATAGAATGAAAAGAGGTATACGGAAAAATATGGCGTAGGAGAAAATGGCAAACGAGATAAAGAGGAAAAGAGAGGTTCGAAAGAAAGAGGCTGAGAGAAATGAGAGAATTAGGCAGAGAGATATTTTAGAAAGAGGCAGAGGGATATGAGAAAAATATGTAGAGGGATATTAGAGAAAGAGGCAATTGTAGGCAAAAGAAACAAATAGAGGTATAAGAGAAAGAGGCAATGTGGCACACAAGAGAAAGAGACAAAATGAGACGCGATAGAAAAGGGGTAAAGAGAAAGACACATAGGGAAATAGCAAAAAGAGAGGTAACAGGAAATGAAGCAAGAGAGATACGAGAGATTGAGTCACAAAGGGGCGTTAGACAAAGAGACATATGAGGCAAAAAATGACACCGGGGGAGAGGTGAAAAGTGAGACAAAAGAAAGAGGTACATAGAGAGATGGGAGAAAGAAGTAAAGAGAGGCATGAGAAAATAAGACAAATAAAGATACGAGAGCAGAGAAAGAGGCAAAAAATGAGACAAAGAGACATGTGAGGGAATGAGGCAAAGAGAAAAATTAAAATGAGGCAAAGAGAGCAATATCTCATAGGCAGAGAGGTTAATAGACAAAGAAAGAGAAAGAGAGAGAGAGAACGAAAGAGAGAGAGAGAGAGAGAGAGAGAGAGAGAGAGAGAGAGAGAGAGAGGAAGGAAAGAGAGGGGGGGGGAGAAATAGCGTTATCTCACCTTGTCACTCCTCCTCGTTTCTTGTTGTTCCTTACAAACTTTCTCCACAGGATCAAATTTCATCTGAGGCGCGCAAGGCACAATCCACACCCTCGAAGACGGTCCGCACTGTTTATACCTGAAAATCCATTTCTAAATTTCAATTAAAATTTTTTACCTGCTTCCATCCCCCTGAATCGGTTTTAACCCGAAAGTGTCTCGATCGCAAGGCTCCGCCGTGAAGACCACGTCCGCAAGCCCTAAAAATCTCTATTTTTTCCATTCCACATAATCTCATTGTCTTCACGGCTTAATTCTCCCCGTAATCGGTCGCGTGTGGCTTCTTAGGCAGTAGCTCGCTCAATCAGGGCAATCGCGTCAATATTTACCCGCTGGCGCACGAAGCGAACTTGTCAAGTGCTTATGAGGAAACGCCGATTGGCAACACTCGCCAGGAGAGTTGTTATGGACGGCAGAGGCGGAAGGAGAGGAGAGGAAGAGTAGCTGAGAGAGAAAGAGAGAGAGAGAGAGAGAGAGAGAGAGAGAGAGAGAGAGAGAGAATGGTAACGTTAGGCCGCAGATGTGGGCCGCTTTTGGTAACGTTAGGCCGCAGAAATGAATTGCTTTTGGTAACGTTAGGCCGCAGAAACGGACCGCTTTTAATAACGTTAGGCCGCAGAAACGGACCGCTTTTAATAACGTTAGGCCGCAGAAACGGACCACTTTTGGTAACGTTAGGCCGCAGAAACGGACGCTTTTCGTAACGTTATGCCAAAAATGTGGACCGCTTTTGGTAACGTTAGGCCGTTTTCCAACCGCTATCTTATACTCTCTTCTATTGAGAAACGCGCTCCCTCTCCCGATCTCTCTCTCTCTCTCTCTCTCTCTCTCTTTCTCTCTCTCTTTCTGTTTTTTTCTGTCTCTTGTTCTCTCCACTCTTCTTGCTCAAGAACGGCACCTAAATGGTCAAAGGAACCCCGAACCGGTCGTAAATCGTCTGGCGTGTTCGTTTTCTATAAGTGCAAACAGGCGAGTAGCCCCTATGTCCGGAATGTAACTCAGCGGACAGTGTCAACACAACAAAAGGCAACGCCTTCTTAGAGGAACAGCCAGTAGAACCTGTTTTTGTCTCAAAGTGTGAGTGTGAGTGTGTCAATTTCTCCAAAAAAATTTTCAAAACGGGAAATGGCTAACGATGTTTGTTCAATTGTTGAGAGTGTATTGTACAACTTTTCTTCTGACACCTAAGAAATCGGAGGATACTAAAGTTCTCAAAAATTCGTTTGAAAAACTATGACATTTTTTGTTTTAGAGCAGATTCGGCCAAAACACCGGCCAAAACACAGGCAAAAGAAAATATCAGAGGGCGGATTCGAACCCGGGTAGCGAAATTTGTAAGCGAGGACGTTGCCACTCTGCCATAGCTTCCTTTTCCGGCGGCGTGACTTCCCGGCGGCGCGTTATCGATGCCGTAGCAGAGCGCCAACGTCCTTGCTTACAAATCTCGCGGCCCGGGTTCGAATCCGCCCTCTAATATTTTGTTTTGCCTATGTTTGGTCTTACCTGTCTGCTCACGTTCAGTCTGAAGGTGCTCGCAAACATGCTAAACCGAAAAACGTCATAGTTTTAAAACGAATTTTTGAGAACATTTGAAACTTTTTCACATAAAAGTAAAAAGTCTTAAAAAGTGAGTGAGTGAGTGAACGAGTAACCCCCTTGATCGTTGGTCAAGCACAGTCACCCTATCTTCCGTTTGCACTTTCTCTTCCGGATCCGGATCGCCGAGGCCACTCTGTCCGGTCACCCCTCGTGAAAAGACAATCCGTGTGGATTTGTGTCCTTCGGCTGTCATTCGAAATTGCTCCAGACACTCCAGGACCCGCGCGCGAAACAACAAAAAGACACACAATGAAACCCGAGACGCAAAACGATAGCCGACAAGTGCTTTGGCGCCCTTTTGGGCGATTGGATTTTGAACTGGGAATTGGAATAAAGAGAAAAATAGATAACGAGAGAGGGCTCAACAGAGAGCAACAGAGAAACATAGGGACAGAGAGACATAGAGACAGAGAGACAGAGAGACAAAGAGACAGAGAGACAGAGAGACAGAGAGACAGAGAGACAAAGAGACAGAGAGACAGAGAGACAGAGAGACAGAGAGACAGAGAGACAGAGAGACAGAGAGACAGAGAGACAGAGAGGTAGAGAGGCAGAGAGACAGAGAGACAGAGAGACAGAGAGACAGAGAGACAGAGAGACAGAGAGACAGAGAGACAGAGAGGCAGAGAGACAGAGAGACAGAGAGACAGAGAGACAGAGAGACAGAGAGACAGAGAGACAGAGAGACAGAGAGACAGAGAGACAGAGAGACAGAGAGACAGAGAGACAGAGAGGCAGAGAGACAGAGAGACAGAGAGACAGAGAGACAGAGAGACAGAGAGACAGAGAGACAGAGAGGTAGAGAGGCAGAGAGACAGAGAGACAGAGAGACAGAGAGACAGAGAGACAGAGAGACAGAGAGACAGAGAGACAGAGAGACAGAGAGACAGAGAGACAGAGAGACAGAGAGACAGAGAGACAGAGAGACAGAGAGACAGAGAGGCAGAGAGACAGAGAGACAGAGAGACAGAGAGACAGAGAGACAGAGAGACAGAGAGACAGAGAGACAGAGAGACAGAGAGACAGAGAGACAGAGAGACAGAGAGACAGAGAGACAGAGAGACAGAGAGACAGAGAGACAGAGAGACAGAGAGACAGAGAGACAGAGAGACAGAGAGACAGAGAGACAGAGAGACAGAGAGACAGAGAGACAAAGAGGTAGAGAGACAGAGAGGCAGAGAGGCAGAGAAACAGAGAGACAGAGAGACAGAGAGACAGAGAGACAGAGAGACAGAGAGACAGAGAGACAGAAAGACAGAGAGACTGAGAGACAGAGAGACAGAGAGGCAGAGAGACAGAGAGACAGAGAGACAGAGAGACAGAGCGACAGAGAGACAGAGAGACAGAGAGACAGAGAGGTAGAGAGGCAGAGAGGCAGAGAGGCAGAAAGACAGAGAGACAGAGAGACAGAGAGACAGAGAGGCAGAGAGACAGAGAGACAGAGAGACAGAGAGACAGAGCGACAGAGAGACAGAGAGACAGAGAGACAGAGAGGTAGAGAGGCAGAGAGGCAGAGAGGCAGAGAGGCAGAGAGGCAGAAAGACAGAGAGACAGAGAGACAGAGAGACAGAGAGACAGAGAGACAGAGAGACAGAGAGACAGAGAGACAGAGAGACAGAGAGACAGAGAGACAGAGAGACAGAGAGACAGAGAGGCAGAGAGACAGAGAGACAGAGAGACAGAGAGACAGAGAGACAGAAAGACAGAGAGACAGAGAGACAGAGAGACATTATCAAAGAAAAGACGAAAAACTGCAGAACTAACCTTTTGTAAAAATGGCTCCCAGTAGCAAAAATATGGAAAACATGAGTTTTCGATTACGGTATTAGCTGATTAGCATAGAGGTCGACTCGAGGTATGGGTTGCAGGGGCGGGCACTGTTTGGACTCGGCGCGACCAGCCGTCAAAAAAGGCGAGCGGCCACCGGGTGGACGGTAAACTCGGAAGGGGACACGTCGGACAGAAATAGGGCACTGACAGGCGACACTTTGACAAAAAACTGAAACAATTGGCACATATAGTTCCAGTTCTCTCTCTCTCTATCTATCTCTCCTCCTTTTCAAAAGTTTTTTGAGTGTTTTCTAAATTACAGATGGAGAGGGTGATAAAGAAAGTCGGTCGGTAGCAGAAACCATAACTGAATGAACATAATTACTTAAAAAATGAACCGATTTTGACAACGTTAGGCAGCAGAAACGTACCGATTTTGGTAACGTTAGGCCGCAGATGTGGACCGCTTTTGGTAACATTAGGCCCAGATGTGGACCGCTTTTGGTAACATTAGGCCGCAGATGTGGACCGCTTTTGGTAATGTTAGGCCACAGATGTGGACCGCTTTTGGTAACATTCGGCCGCAGATGTGGGCCGCTTTTGGTAACGTTAGGCCGCAGATGTGGACCGTTTTTGATGTGGACCGCTTTTGGTAACATTAGGCCGCAGATGTGGACCGCTTTTGGTAACGTTAGACCGCAGATGTGGACCGCTTTTGGTAACGTTAGGCCGCAGATGTGGACCGTTTTTGATGTGGACCGCTTTTGGTAACATTAGGCCGCAGATGTGGACCGCTTTTGGTAACGTTAGACCGCAGATGTGGGCCGCTTTTGGTAACGTTAGGCCGCAGATGTGGACCGTTTTTGATGTGGACCGATTTTGGTAACTTTAGGCCGCAGATATGGACCGCTTTTGGTAACATTAGGCCGCAGATGTGGACCGCTTTTGGTAACGTTAGACCGCAGATGTGGACCGCTTTTGGTAACGTTAGGTCGCAGATGTGGACTGCTTTTGGTAACTTTAGGCCGCAGATATGGACCGCTTTTGGTCTGAAAGCATCGCTTTTCAAAATAATAAATAAGTATTTTCGCTTTCAATATTTTCGCTAAGAGGGTTATTTACATTAACATCCACCATTTTTATAGTAACATTTCAAACTCCCACAAAAAGCTCAAGCTTAAGAATTTAAAACTTTTTTCCCCCAAAAGAACAGCCAAATTCAATAATCCTTCACTAAGTGGCGTTGTTGGGTTTGGTATCAGTCTGCAGCAAAATTCACTATCAAACCGCTACAGTGAACAACAGTTAAATATAACGGTACTCAAATGTGACGGTGGTGTAGTATTGCTTGTTGAACACAACGATGTTAGTAGGGTTGATGTTACTGGTAAAGATCTCGTTGTTGGATTCAGGGCAACAGATTCTAAAAAAACCTAATTAAACTAAGTTAATATGTTGGTCACCTTTCCATATTGGAATTATCGATTCTGATATCAACTCCGTTTATTTCACATCCTTGATGGCACCAGGTATTCTCTGTGTAGGAAACCTTCATTTGAATCTTCTTTCTTGCAGGAGCCTGAAATTTTTTTTCGTGAATTTTTTTGTAAACCAACCCCAATCACATGCATGCAAGAACGAAAGAAGTTTATCACACGGGTGTCGGTAGTGCTTCCAAAAGAAAAGGTCTTGGATTGCCAGTTGGTGGTGGCTTGTAAGATCATTCCGCAACTATTATAACTTACTACCTGAAATTAGTATGTAATTTTTTGTTGGAGGAGCTAACATTGGGTGGAGGTTTGATGGAAGCGGGAGCAATTGCGGGACCAACGGCTACAGTGCCATCAACAAAACGGTATTCAAATTGGAATGTAGTGTAGTGGTGTTTGGTGAATGCTATAACGTTTGCCGGGTTAACGCTAGTAGTGAACACCCGATCGTTCATATCAGGGCAGCAGAATCTAAAGAAAAAGATAATAAAAGTTTTTGGAATTTGTCACAGATTCGGCGTCTCGGCATCGGTATTGATTTGTATTCCTGCGACTGAACAACCTTCATTACACCAGTTGTTGACCATGTAGGTGACTTTAATTTGAATTTTCTTCCCTGTTGGTGCCTAAACTATCATAGCTCTATAAAAAACCCAAGCTCACCCTTATCAACTGGTTGCACATGTTGGCATTAAGCCTCAGAGTTGGGTCAGTAGCATTTCCAAAAGAAAATATTTTGGTTTGCCAATTTGCAGTAGCATCGAAGATGAATCCACAATTATTGTTAACTGGTGGCTGAAAGTTTTTGCAGTGTGATATTTTTAACCACACTTACTCTAACGACTGTGTTAGCAGTTATAACGGTGGTTGTCGTAGGCTTGGTGGTGGTAGTTGCTTTAGTTGTTGTCGTAGGTCTTGTGGTGGTAGTGGTTCTGGTAGTTGTCGTAGGCCTGGTGGTGGTAGTTGTTCTGGTAGTTGTCGTGGGTCTTGTGGTGGTAGTGGTTCTGGTAGTTGTCGTAGGTCTGGTGGTGGTAGTCGTTCTTGTAGTTGTCGTTGGTCTTGTTGTGGTAGTTGTTCTGGTAGTTGTGGTTGGTGTGGTTGTGGTTGTCGGTTTGGTAGTTGTAGTAGGTTTGGTGGTAGTTGTCGTAGGTCTGGTGGTTGTTGTCAGTTTGGTAGTTGTAGTAGGTTTTGTGGTAGTGGTCGTTCTGGTAGTTGTCGTAGGTTTGGCGGTGGTAGTTGTCAGTTTGGTTGTTGTCGTAGGTCTGGTGGTGGTAGTTGTTCTTGTAGGTGTCGTAGGTCTGGTCGTGGTAGTTGTTCTTGTAGTTGTCGTTGGTGTCGTGGTGGTTGTCGCTTTAGTAGTAGTTGTAGGTCTTGTAGTGGTAGTCGTTCTGGTAGTTGTCGTAGGTTTGGTGGTAGTAGTTGTTCTGGTAGTTGTAGTAGGTGTAGTAGTAGTTGTCGGTTTGGTAGTTGTCGTTGGCTTTGTGGTAGTAGTAGTTCTTGTAGTTGTGGTAGGTGTGGTTGTGGTAGTTGGTTTGGTAGTTGTGGTAGGTTTGGTAGTCGTAGTTGTTTTAGTAGTTGTCGTAGGTGTGGTAGTGGTAGTCATTTTGGTAGTTGTCGTCGGTTTGGTTGTGGTAGTCGTGATTGGAGTAGGAACTACTGGGGTGACGATAGGTCCGTTATCAACATAACGGTATTCAATTCTAAAAGTTGTCGAGTGGTATCTGTTGTAAGCAACAATTGGAGTAGGGTTGAGATCACTAGTAAAAATTTTGTTGTTGAACTCAGGACAGCAGAATCTGAACAGGTTTATTGCAAGTAAAAACTAGTCTTACCTTGGGTTTACCGCTCTAGTATCAGTATCAGTTTTTATCTCAATTCCGTTTACATCGCATCCACTTATACACAACGAGTTCGACATATAGGTGATTTTTGTTTCAATTGTCATTCCAATTGGCGCCTAAACTTTTTGTAGATTTTTGGGAGTAACTGAGTCTACCGTGATCCAGTGGGTGCACATTATTGCGACATCTCTTATAGTAAAATCAGTAGTCAATCCAAACGAAAATTCTTTAGCTTGCCAATTTCCAGTGGCAGACAAAGTTGCTCCGCAATTAGGATCAACTGGCTGAACATCATCGTTTAATTTTTCCGCTGAGAAAACAAACCCTTTGGTCACATAGGGCTCCTCCGTAGCCAAGAGGGCAGTTGCAAGTGACGCAATTACTCGGGTTGGGAACTCCTCCGTTTTTACACTTGGCAGCAGTAGCAGCGAGGCATTTTGCTGAAACAAGTTTGGTAAAATAGTAACCGTTCACAGCTTCGTGTGGTGTGAAAACATAAAAACGTTTTAATGTCTAATTATCAAGCGTCTAACGTTTCTCAAACTGGATCTAACAAAATTGTGATTATTGTCTCGAGACCTCAGCCTACATTTTTTTGATTAGTTTGTCTCACTCCGCGGGTTGTGGCAAACCAAGCAAAAATCTCGGTGAATAAACCGTATTACATTTTTAGTTGAAAAATGGTCGGTCTTAGTTTTTCTTGTCTCAAACTCCATCACACACAACTTACATGCACATCCATAGTGGTCGTTGATCATTTGGATGTCGTAGAAAGACAAAAAGTTACTTCCCAAGGAGTTGTTATATCTGTTATCTTTCGGCACAATTTTTTCATCTCTTTAAAAAAACATTATGAGTTTGTATCAAGGTAAGATGTTTACCTATAATGCATAATGCTTCCATAGTCATAAGGAACGTAAAGGGTGTTTTCAACCGCGTCCATTTTACCATAATTCGCATCTTTCTGAAAACAATATTAATTTTTCAAAGAAATTCACGTTTAGTGGTAAAACTTATTTAACAAAATTCTCTGCTGACAAAATGTTGCCTCCTTTCTTACCGGCACTTTGGAGTGGTCTATTTTGACGTAATTATCTCGATCGGAGCGCGTTTGAGTATGCATAAATCCAAGAGCATGAATAAGCTCATGAGTCGCAACGTAGATCTAAAAGTATAGCAATAAAGAAAAAACTGATTTTAACGAACTCCTTCACATCCATCTTTAAGGGATAGTTCTTGAAGTCCGCCGCGCATTCCCACATGTGCATAGCAACTAATGCCGTCAAAAATCTATAAAAAAAACGTATATTAAAAAAAATGTAATGGTTTTACCTTAATGCGGTTCACTGCCGTCGCGCTTAAAACAAATTTAACGCAAGTTCGAGATTCAATGTCCTGAATGGCAGCCAAAACCGAACCCTTCTTCGTTGCATCTGAATAAAAAAAAAATCTTGAAAACAGAAAACTTAGCGTACTGAATTTAGGGTCAAAGTAGTAGTAGACTGTGTTATCAATCCACTTTTTTGTAGGAGTGTAAGCCTGACGTTTTCGCCTGGTGTTTTCAGTCAAATCGTCTTTGATTGTGTCAAGATGATCACTGAAAATATTAAAAATTTATAGTTGCTGTGGATACGTGAATACTTAAAGAAAACGTAAATTGAAAAATCAAAAGACATGCTTATAAAAATGTCCACAAAGCGACAAATAAGAAAAAGACAAAACGTTCAGTTGTTGTGGTTGTTATCGTTTGGGCATCACATCTAACAGTACGCCAACAATTGTGCTATAAATTATTTTACCTTTACCGCTACATATAATAATGGACTTTTTGCGAGGTGTTTAACAGGGTTACCACAATGCCCGCTTTTGCGGTTTTCAGAAGAAAAAAACACTTACTCGGTGAGAAGCATGTCGCCTTGGAAGAGGTTGGCATTTAGACCCCACAGAGTCCCAAGGGTAAGCAGAAGCGGCAGGAGCTTCATTGTTGAATGACACTGTTCCGCATCAAAAGCCTTTTAAAGCGAACGGGGGAACGATAACTGAATGATTTTTTCGCATGTTCCTTTGTTCACATATATGATGTGCAGCTGGACTAACAAAGCTACAAAAAGTCTTTTTAACAGCCAATTGAAACAAAGGTTAACAATGAGGGAAGCGTGGTTCCCTAAACATTAAAAGCGGGGGTTCTTTTGTTTTAAGGAAGTCGGTCATTTTTCTGTCCGTGAGAGCGTTTATGTTGATGACCAAAAGGGTACGCGCGCCTACGGCGCGCACCCCCCTTGTTTGCGGCCTACGGGCGCACCGACACGCGGTCTTCGGCCGCTTAATTAAGCAGCCTGTGGCAGCAGATTCATGGCCTACAGCCAGTTATTACTCGTCCTTCGGCCGTGAAAATGCCGTGAAGCACGTGAAACTCGGCCTAAGGCAGAACTCACCTTCTTTCGCTGGGGAAATGAACGCGTGGACCTACGCTGATACACTACACACACACACACACAAACAAACACGGTAGGGTTTTATTATAAAGGATTAAAACACTCTCCAAATAGGATGAACCCTACGACAAAGCAGCGCCCTCCAAGCGATGAAAAACTAACTTTACGTCAACTTTTGATTAATGATTTTTTTTACTCTACTTTACCTACAGTTTATGCTTGGCCCGCTTGTTCAATACATTCACCCCACAAAAATTTTAAAGGTATGCAAAATAAAGTTTTCATTATAATGTTTTGCTGCTTGTAAAAAACATTTTGTATACTTTTAGACAAAATTACTTCTTTTTCCTTTAGGCGTTTAATTTTTTGATTCAGCAGTTAAAACCTCATTTTAAAATAGTAACTAATTTTGCAATACTAACACAGGCCCAAACTTTGACTCAACTATTAATGGTTGTGACCGACACCTAAACATATTACCCATCTGCCTGCTTAAAGAAAAAGTTTTTCTCTCTCAAGCGGGTTGTATAATACAACTCATGACAAGTTAAAACAAATTTGATGAATGTATGCTCAGTTGTGCCTGAGTTTCATTGACGCGGTATGGTTTGAACATGTTTGCTTTTGTGTCAATCATGTGACAACATTATAAAACAAACGTTCGTTGTTAATGATTTTTAGCCTGAATGGTTTGTTGTTGAAGGGAAAAAGGAGGCAAAAATATATCTAACTACAGCTACTACAACTACCAATTTAGAATCTGCGAGAAAAATTAGATTGCTCCAGCCATTTGAGGTGCTGTACTTGTAGTCTATATATTTGTCAGCAGAGCATGTTTTGCAAGTTTCCACAATTATCAAATAATTTCCGTTTGGCGACAGCGATCTTATGCTGGTGATTTGCGGAAAATCATGTTTGCGTCAGTATAATAGGACAATACTCTGTTTACTTGCTTATTTACATTTGCCCCGCTCACTCTTATTTACTGGTAATTTCTCTTTCAGTTGCTTAGGGGCGAAACAAAGGAATTACTTACTGTTTATTTACTAAACAGGTTTTTTTGCTTGTGTATTTGTATAAATAGGTTGAACAAATAATTTTCACGTTTATTTAAATTGTATAACCACATTTCATGGTTAGAATAGCCAGCAAATGGTCGGCGACAACGAGCCACCCCAACGAGGACCTCCGTTGAGGATATTCAATTCGTAGTCATCAGTGATGTGAAGCGTATCGGCTGAAAACTTGCGTAAGTTTTTAATAATTTTGCTCACATCCATCTGAAGCAGACACACGTCGGAGATTTTTGTTAGCTCCGCAAGCTCGTGAAGAAGAACAATAACCGGCAACCTTAAAGGGCTCGTAAGGGGCCTTTTCAGAATCGCATGCTAATGAAGACTTGGCAAGCATTTTGCGCACGGCCGTAGTCTGGAGCGGTGTTCGGAAAAATTATTTCAATTGAAATGGCTCGATTAGCATACCATTCATTTCCAATCCGAAAAGGCCCCTTACGGGCCCTTTAGAAAATTGTTTTATCTTTTTTGAGTGAAACCTACCCGAGACTCGCTCCATCCCGCTCTGATATAAGCTTGTGCTTCTCCATTGTTTGCCGTTATGAATTGAGTGCCTAAATTACCAGAATAGTTCAAAAAGACACATTTTCCCACCAACTTGGGAGAAAAACGTGCGAAGTTTCACCAGGGAAGGGCAGGCAGCACTCAATGCAGCTTGGTTGCTGTTGTACTTGTTTGCATCGATAACCCTACCGACGGAGCCAACAACGCCTGTTTCTTGTTTCAGAGTTTTCATGAAAAATGTCTTACCTTCGGAAGCAAATCCTTGTCCCCTCCACCCATTTGCAGTTTCACGATCGCCAGTAAAGTAGTGCTTCAGTCTTCCGTGATTGTACAAGCGTTGCATTTGGACAAGAGAGAGGGTGAGCTAAAAGTTAGATAAGAGGGTCGGAATGTGTTACCATCGGGAGAGGCTCTTGGCCCAGGCCCCCCTTCTACGTGTACTGGGCAGGTTCTACGTTTTTGTATTACGAAATCTAGTTCTTCTGTGTTTTTTTATTGCAAAGTTCTACGTTCTTATATTAAGGCCCTTTGTTTTTATATTGCAAGTCCTAAGGCTCTGCGCTCATCTATTGCGAAATTCTATGGGCCTAATTAGTGGTTTACCTATCAAATCACCAATTGAAAAATTCTTCTCTTGGAAACAGCCTCCAATTTAGAGATTTTTCATAAAGTAGTTTTTGCGGGCAGCTCACCAAATCGGATTTTTGCTCAGGATAGAAAATTTTTAAAGACAACAACTATAGTACGTGCCAAAACGACTTCAGAACAACGTGTCATTGTTTTGATGTTGTTTCTAGAGTGAAACGTGCAATATACTAAGACAGTGTGCGCAGCCAAATTGGCAGGAGTAGTTTTGACGAGGTGTATACTTTGAAGTTTTTAAGTATTCCGGACAAAGTTTCTACTCATTCCCCAGAAGGACAAAAAGTTTGGGCTAAAGTCTTTTGATAGTACAAACCAATTTAAGGTTTCACACAAGAAAATATATTTTTAGAAAATATACTATGATTAACTACAAAGTTCTGATACTTCAAAATTTGGAAAAAAAATGATTACGAAATATTATAACAAATCAACCGTTGGTTTTCGAAACAAGGTTGTTGTTCACAAAAGTCTTAGACTGATGTCATCTGAGCTTGAGCTAAAGGCATTTGATAGCCCTATCTAATACGAGGTCATTTAAAAAAAATTATTTTTATCCGATTATTTAGTGTAACGTTCTGATTGACGATCTGATTCTGAAAGTCTTTAAATGTTGACTTCTATCAACTGATAAAAATTGTTGAAAAACGTCTGTAACCAGTACACTTTGCAAATACAGTTATAAAGCAGATAAACTCACCCTGACAGGTGTAGTAGTAGAAGGCTTGGTAGTTGTCGTATGCCTGGTCGTTGTGGTTGTTTTAGTAGTTTTAGGAATTTTTGCAGTAGTTGGCTGAACGGGATAGATAAAATGTGTAAGCAAGCTTACCCTAGAGGGTGTTGTGCTAATCTTGGTAGTCGTCGTAAGTTTGGTTGTGATTTTTGCTGTTGTGGTGGTTGCCGGAATTTTTGTGGTCGTGGTTGTTTTGGTTGTGATTGGAGCTGGCGGTCCTGTGCTATCAACATAACGATATTCAATTCTGAATGTTGTGGTGTGAATTCTGTTATAGCCAACAAGTGGTGTAGGATTGAGGCTACTAGTAAAAGTTTTGTTGTTGAACTCGGGGCAGCAGAATCTTAAATACGTTTTAAAATATCAGAAATGTTGTTACCTCGGATTTACTGCCTTAGTATCCGGATCAGTTTTTATTTCAATTCCATTGATCAGACAACCTTTCATACACTGTGTGTTTAACATGTAAGTGATTTTGGTCTGAATATTTTTTCCTAGTGGAGCCTAAACCAAATACGAATTTTGTAAAAGACTATATCTACCGTAATCCAGTGAGTGCACATTGTTGCAATTGCTCTAGTTTTCCATATTGTATCACCAAAAGAGAATTCTTTAGTTTGCCAATTCATAGTTGCAGACAAAGTCGCTCCACAGCTAGGATGAATTGGCTAAATTTAATCATTATGTTTTCTTTAAGAAAGCTAACTCTCTCGTCACAAAGCGCTCCTCCATAGCCTAGAGGACAGTTGCAAACAGCACAGTTTTTGGGGTGTTGAGTACCTCCATTCTTGCACTTGGCAGCTGTAGTAGCAGGACATTTGGCTGAAAAAAGTTTAAAAATTGGTCTAACACGATTCTCCGACAATTCCTCCGGGCGGAGGGGGCGACAATTATTCAGCGACAATTCCTCCGGCCGCGGTATTTCCTACACCGCCGCAAATTTTTCTTCGCTATTGCAACTTTCGCTATGAAAATTCAACAAAATAACAACTACAGCCTCGTTACACAACTCTTCTACACCCTAGATTATTTGCTGGGTACCCACACAGTGAGCTACACTCCTCTAACAGGATAACCGTTTCTAATTAGGAAGGGATGCTTGTTTGTGTTGGCGGAACCTTACGCCGCCTCGCGTTTCTAGGGTGCCCCGGAAAGTCAAACTGTATAGAAGCCGGAAAACCGGGCAACGCAACAATAGGAATTGTCGCGGTGGAATTATGCGGAGGAATTGTCGCGGTCGGCGAAAGAATTGTCGCAAAGGAATTGTCGGCCAATCGTATAAAACGATCCATTGTATAAAACGTATAAAACGATTCATTGTATTATGATTAGTTGTAGAATGACAAAAGTAAAAGTCCAAAGCCCCGCTTCAAAAAAATATTTTTTAGGATGCTTAAAAATAAACATTTTCAAAAGAAAATTAAGATACTAAGTTACTCAAAAGGTGTTGCCAACAGTGCCAATAACAAGCAGTGGCAAGTAGCCCGGCCGTGTGAATTATTTCAAAAAGTATTAAGCAAATCGCCCATCTGTTTGTTTTTATGTTGTACTTTTTCAATGTTGTATTTTATATTTCCTTTTGGCTACCGATTCTTTTATTAACAACAACTTCGATTGTGTTATAGGCAAACCCTTATTTATATTTTGCCAACGTGCCTAATCAGAGACTACGTGAACCTACATGCACATCCATAGTGGTCGTTAATCATCTGACCATCGTAGAAAGACATAAACCAACTACCCACTGAGTGGTTATATCTGTTATCTTTTGGCACAATATCCCTAAACTCCATAAAATTCTTGTATCAAAGCAAGTTTCTCACCAATAGTGCATCACACTTCCAAAGTCATAAGGAACATAAAGGATGTTTTCTTCCGGGTTCATTTTTCCATAATTCAAATCTTCCTTAAATAAAAGCTTACTCAAATAGAAAGCGATTTACGGTTGATTTATCCCGCAAGGTTATTTCTTAGAAATTGTGTAACCCTCGAACTTAAAAAAAACGCAGAAATTTTACAATATTTCTGCTTCGCGATTAACAAGCCAAAAAACATATTGGCGATCTATTGCGTTCAGTTTGCAACTTTTTTTTAAAAACTCTTACGGGCACTTTGGAGTGGTCTACCAAGACGTAATTATCTCGATCAGAGCGCGTTTGAGTGTGCATAAATCCAAGAGCGTGGATGAGCTCGTGAGTTGCAGTGTACATCTGAATTAAAGGTTATGAAACAAAGTACAATTCATTTGGCTAACCCCATCACAACCATCTCCAAGAGATAGTTCTTGAACTCCGCCAATCATACCCATGTATGCAGAACAAGCCTTGCCTTCGAATATCTGAAAACGTTTTTAAGCTAAGTGGTAACAGTAAAACAGAAACAATGTGTTGATAAAATACCTTAATGCGGTTAGCTGCCGTAGTGCTTTGCACAAAATTGATGCAAGTGCGCGACTGTATATCCTGCATAGCAGCAATAACCGCAGGCTTCTTGGTTGCATCTAAACAAAATATTATGTAGAAAAGACAAATGCTTACTGAAAGGAGGGTCAAAGTAGTAATAGACGGTGTTATCAGTCCATTTAATTGCGCGAGTGAGAATCTGTCGTTTTCGCCTAATCTGAGCATTGGTAGATTCAGTCAAATCCTCTTTGATTGTGTCAAGCTGATCACTAAAAGTTTTTAAATGGTATAGTGACGGACGGTGAGCAAATTTGAACATGAAAAATAAAATAGAAGCAAGAAATTATCCGTTTGGGCCTCCATGGTACAGCGTTCGCAAAAAGGCGTGGCTTCGCCTTTTAGGCAATTAGTGGAAAGGCTGCTAGCGCCGTTTACTTGCCGTTTAGTTTTTTCTTCTCTTGAAGTGTCACGTATTTTGCGAGCCTCCAAAAATCTAACTTAAAGGTAGATTCACTGTATTTTTAGAAGCATAACCTTTACTGTGCACTCCTAAATTAATTAGGGCTTACCTTCAGTTATCAATCCTTTTAACGCTGTAGTATTTTTTTGGCTTTCATTACGTATGTCTAGCAGTGGTTCTTCTTTTTCTTCTGAGAGATTTTGTTGTATCGAAACGGTACAAGTTAATCATGCAAACTTTATCAAGACATTCTAACAGTGTCATTGTATCGAAAAATTTTAATGGTGCAACCACAAGGCCTTTTTTCTAATTTTCGAAAGCAAATTACTTACTCAGTGAGAAGAATGTCGCCTTGGAAGAGGTGGCTAGCACCCACCATTGGTGGTGTCCAGATTGCCAGGAGAAGCAGGAACTTCATTGTAGAGTGATACTGGTCCGCATCAAAAGTCTTTTATAGCAAACGGTTGAAAGCTAACAGTTGAAAGCTAAGTTTTCTGCGTGGTCATTTGAACGAACGCATGATGGGCAGCTGAACTAACAAAGCTGCAGTTTTTCAACAGGGAATTGGAACAAACTTTGAAACGGCGAAGGAACAAATGGTCCTTAATGAAGAGAAACCAGGCACAAAAAACGTTTGTGTTTTCGAGCGACAACGCCGTACTTTTGAGATTTACATGTTTCCCACACACTTTTTTGTAGTTTTCAAATTAAAATGGTACTTTGGTAACTTTTCATGTCTGCGTATACTATCAATCGTCGATTCGATAACACTAAAGTTGTTTTACAAGTGTAAATCGTTTCGGTTACAACCTGAAACCTTATCTTATCACCTTCTACCGTTTCTAGTTAAAAATTACTTTTTCCTACGGCTAAGATTCACAATTCAACATGTGTTCAAAAACGTTGCAGCATGTGTGTGCAGCTGCATCAGAGTGGCATTGCGTGGTACGGTTTGAACATGTTTGCTTCTGTGTCAACCATATGACAACAATATTAAGCAAACAGTTTCAGTCAATGGTTTATAGCTCTGGAAGTGATATCAAATTTAAGTTTTTACCGATAGCAAATAAAGGGGAAAAATGAATAGAAACGTTTGAAATCTCAGTAATCCCCGAAATATTATATCAGCTTTTTTCAAGATTGGAATATGCAGCACGAGGAGTCCAAATTCTTTCCTTGCTCATGATCTACGGATTTCGTTGCGGGACCAAGAACCCCGAAACGTGTCTTACAAAGACCTAGTTTTTGTAAAGCAGTCTCTGGAAGAATCGAGCGGCCACTGTGAGGCCAAAGTCTTATTTAGTTCGAATTCTTAAAATCGGCACAGATTTGGCGTATAACCTTCCTTGAGTCAATATATAGTCTATTTCCAACGAAAGGATTTCGACTTTTCATCGACTTCGATATCCAATCGTAATTTTCCACTCACGATTTGAAAGATTATGGTGAATATCAGAAAAATAAGCGAAATAGCGCTGTAACAGAGGAGTGCGCAGACATTTAAGTGATCGCGGCGGGACCAAATGCACCTAGTCCTTTATGAAAATCCCATTTTCTTTGTCTCTTTTTTTGGAAATGCACTATAAGCCATTTTGAAACTTTTAGATCAACATCAATTTTTTGACCCGGGTTACGGTAGGGAACTGTAATTTTGTAAAACTGGTCGAAATCGTTGGAAGTGGTGTTTTTAATAGAGATAGTTGTGGGTGCACCAAATCTAACCTTTAAAAAGTGAAAAGATTGTGTATTTCCGCACAGGACCCAGAAAACTTAAAACTGTGAGTTTTCATTAAAGTTGGTGCGCACACAATTGTAGATAACATTTAAAATAGTGTGCTTATAAGTTATGCATGCAAATTTTCAGCAATCGATTTTTTTTCTATTTACTTTTTCTTCTATTTTATTTTTATTTCTACTTAGATTCCAAGGCCCTTTTTGTCACAACCTCGGGGTTCAAGTAATTTAACTATTGATATATGTTTTAAAGCGCCAGAAAACGTAAAATTCCTTGGTTAGGGCACATTTTGCGCGTCAATAAAGTAAAAATGCAAAATATAACTGCAATTTCAACAGAAAAACTTCAGTATTGAAAACACCACTTTGAATGATTTCGACAAATTTTACAAAATTACAGTACCCTACCGTAACCTTGGTCTGAAAATCGATAGTGACCTAAAATGTTTCAAATGTCGTATATAGGCCCTAGGAAGGTTTTTGACCAAGTTTGAGCCGTCTCAACATTCTGATAATATTTGTTGATTATCGATTTTTCCTCTTAGATTACGGTAGTTAATTAAGGTTACTGTAACTCAGGCCAGCTTTCACCAGAAACCAAACTTCTTATATGTTTTGATACAGTTTTTTACGCTTATCAAAATGGTAATTGACAGAATCCCACAAAAGCGAAGTTCAACTACAAGAAACGAACACAAAAGATGTCAATTTCAAAATTATATTTATAGGTAAATATGGCCAATTTAGAAATAAGTTTTTTCGTCGAAAAATAGGGCAAAAGCTGTCGTATTCCACAACTCGTTTTTCACTAAGGGTGTTATAAATTCCTCGAAAAGCTTCCTCGTGGGTTTCAGCCGCCATAAACGCAGATAATAGCTCTTTACTTGGGTAAGTAGGGGAGAAATAGCACCAAAAGGCTGATAAAAGCGACATTCTTGTTACTTCACCTACGAAAACCACGTCGACATAATGCTGAAAATGGGTTTGTTTGTTATTTTGACAAAAACTGTATAGAACGAGCCAGTCCACTTGAAGACGAAGTTTCCGGAACACCGGAATGACTTCATTCATCAACATATATATATATATATATATATATATATATATATATATATATATATATATATATATATATATATATATATATATATATATATATATACCAGAAGTCAAAGCCCCGCTACGCGGGTCTTAGACTTCTGGGGTCGACGGCCTTTGGCCGCCTCAATGTGTTCTCACGGCCTTCGGCCGTTCGATTTCGCGGCCTGCGGCCGCTCATTTTTGCAGCCTTTGGCCGCATACGGCCGCTTCGCGGCGTGACGTCGACACACACACGTGTGCGCTCGGGTCGGGTACCAAGGGCGGCCGACCACTCTGGCGCTTCGCGCCAGAGCGGTTCCCTTCGCTTCGCGCCAGAGCGGTTCCCGGCCGCCCTTGGTACCCTCCCCTCGCTTCCGACCCCACCGCCCTATCTCCTCTCTAAAAATGGCTCACTTTGCCTAAAACGCTACGCTGCTAACCAACAGACAGAAAGTACCAAATGTATATTGGGATTTTACATACACACGGTTTATTCTCTAGGGCTGTTCCCTGAACCGCCAGAATGTATCACAGTTGTCGACTTTCAATCCCACGACGTTGACTTGTTTGATCCCATTCTCCATTGATGCGGCTTTTATTGCCTCCTGGCCAAGTTGCTGGTACAGCTCTCCTTGGGGGAGGCAGCTTCTTTGTAGGTTCCTGGGACGGTCGGAGAACTGTAGACGACTTCGGTGATCCATTTGGTTGGAGCTACGTCCTCACGGGGCTCCAGTCCGGCTTGAGGACGGGCAATCCTGGCCCGGTTGGAAGAGCGGGGAAGGGACCGACCGCACGGCCGCGCCAAGAAAGACGCAACATGTTTCTGTTAATTTCCTTTGCAGCTAATTCCTCCTATTCCGTTGCAGATGAGTCGCCAAATTGCTGAAAACAATCTCTCACTCACTCACTTCTCTATTTCGCTTTATCTCTCTCTCTCTCCTACTCACCAAAACAACTGTCCGAAAGGCAATTCCAGCCAGGTCCTCAACCGGATTCCAGATGAATTCCGAATCTCCTCCTTGGCATGCATATTTTCTTTCTTCCGTTCTTCCAAGGTCCTCATCTGCTTCTCCTTTCCTCACACACCATGCAATATCGCTCTGATCACTCACCTGTCCGAGTTAAAGCACAGCAAAACTTTAGAACTCTGGGAGCTTGGAATAACGTTTACGTAAGTCTCCAAAAGTCAAAAATACCGTTAAAAAGTGAATTTTCGAATTTAATTTTTTAAAATATATATTTTTGGCAAAATAAAGTCATTGGTGCGTTTTCATATGAGTTATGCCTTTTTTACATTAATTGGTTGATAAGCAACATTTTTCAATGTTTTTTTAAAATCTTTGTTAGTGAAAAAAAAATTAAAAATGAGGTGTAAACTGTTTTGGGGGGGGGGGTGATTTAGTCAACCCCCCCCCCCCCAAAACACCAAAGCAGTTCAGCCCCCCCCCCTTTTAAAGGCACACTATTAAATAATTAATTTTCATTGACATCCACGACATTTATTTATGCTCCACCCCGCTCCAATTCAAATTTATACCATTGATTCGGTCGTTAAGGCTAAAATGCGTACCATATTTTGGCTTACACGAAATTATCTTGAATTTAAGACTGTTTCACATTTTTTCAATGTTTTTTTTAAATCTTTGTTAGTGAAAAAAAATTAAAAATCAAGTGTAAACTGTAAAAGTTAGGTTACATGCCGTGGGGCCAAAAACAGAGTACGCAATACTACAAAACATTGAATACTACCGTCCGAATTGTAAAAGTTTCGTTCACATCATAATAATAATTTATTACGCACAAGGCGTGCTAATCTTACAAAAGAGAGCAGAACACACGAGAAAAACAATCACACATAAATGACAACTGTATCGGTATGGAATGAAGGAGGGGTATCTGAACGGGGTTTACAAAGTTTGGGGCGGATTTTGGGGTAACACTGGTTTAGTTGGGGCTAATCTTTTAGAAAGGGAGCGTGTAGATTTAGGAATTTTGATATTTTTCATGAGTTTTAAGTAAAGTGAACCTGCACGCACAGTGAAAAACTGGGCTCGTAGCGACGTGCGAGGGGCAGAAAAATGGATTTTGTTCTGTCCTCCACGCGTCACGGAATTTCGAATGGCGAAAAAGGAGTCCTTTGTGATTCGGCAACGTCCGCTGAGTATTTTGCTGACCATCGAGATATCAAAGACGTTGCGTCTTTGAGCGAGGGACGGGAGATCTAGTCTGCGGTTTCTAAACTCTGCACTGGGCATATGACCGTATTTCGCCAACCCTGACCTAATAAACAGTTTGCGCGTAAAGTCGTTTTGAACCTTTTCAAGTCGCTTAACGTACCCTTTTTCGGAATTAAAAACTGTAGTTCCGAACTCCACTACAGGCCTTACGTATGTCTTGTAGATCTTAAGCCAGATGTCGATATCGCGGGAGGTGATTGCCTTGAAAAGGTTGTAAATCCTGTGTTTTGCAGCCGTAACAATGCGATGGCAGTGTGTTGCAAATGAGAGGGTAGGAGTCACAATAAAACCTAAATCTCGTGCACCCACAGCGTTTACCGGCAATATAGTACCGTTTAAGGTGTATGAAAAGTGGGGGTTTGTAGGCCCTAGGTGTACAATCTGAGATTTTTCGATGGAGATGGGCAGGGCCCAGTCTATTGACCACTGCCACATGAGGTCAATGCTAGTTTGTAATGCAAATCTACAGCTGTCGGACGAGATCGCACGGTAAATTTTCGTGTCGTCGGCAAAGACTTTGCAAGTCACACCACCTTGCGTAAGGAGACATGGAAGCTCATGGGTATAAACGTTGAATAGGAGGGGGGAGAGGCAGGTACCTTGTGGGACACCGCTATTCACGGGGAAAGTTTTGGAAAGTGTGTTTTTGTAGCGCACTTGGAAGGAGCGGTCGGACAAGAAGCCTTTAATCCATCTAAGGACCATAGGATGTAGCTTAAGGGCCTCTAGTTTTGCGAACAGTTTATGATGATTTACGCGATCGAAGGCCTTCGAAAAATCGAAATAGACTATATCCACGCCTTGCTTGTTATCCAAAGAGAGAGTCCAATCGTTGAGTGACTCAAGCATTTGAGTTTCGACCGATTTGCCTTTTCGGAAACTGTGTTGATGAGGAGATATGACGTTATTCACCTCCAGGTGTAATGTTAAATACGGTTTGAGTAACTTTTCAAAAAGACGGGAAAAAGTCGAGGTGATGCTCACTGGTCTCAAGTTAGCGGTCGTGGCCGGTTTGCCGTTTTTGGGGATAGGTGTGACTATGGCATGACGCCAGCATGACGCCATTAAAGTCCCACTGGAGATGTGGGGGGCTTAAGGCATAAAAGTGTGGGGTTTAATTAGGCTGGAAATGTTGATTGTATAAAAAATTGAATAAAAATATGCTGTCATTAAAAAAAATATTTTTAAAAATTGCACTTACCCTTCGGAAAATTGCAAAACTGATATCAACTGGGAGGTCGAAAAGACGAAATGAGGAAGACATTGAATAAATTTGCTGAAAATATAAAAATATAAGATAATTGAAATTTAAAAATAAATAATTAAGCGAAATGGTAAAACATTCTGTAAGAAATGAATAGTCTGGGTTCAAAATACTAAAAAAGCGGAAATGCTGAAGATCGCTTTTTTCTTCTAGGTCACGATGAATCTAGGCGAAGCGTCTGTTTCAAGCAATTGATTATCACAACAACAGCTAAATTTTGGAACAGAGTAAGATAAGAAACAGAAATTGAGACATTTCTTTCTCTCTCTCTCTCTCTCTCTTTCTCTCTCTCTCTCTTCGCAAATGAAATCACTTTGACAAAGAATTCAACCACACATCGTAGAAAATTATTTTCATTTGAAGAACGGACAATAACTCCAATCATTATAACGCACAACTTTTTTTAAGACAAAGAGCATTATACAATCCTCTAAAAGCCTCCTCGTGGGTTTCAGTCGCAATAAAGGCTGATAATAGTTCTTCTTTTGGGCAAATAGGAGAAAAATAACACCAGAAGGCCGAAAAAAGCGATTCTCTGGACACTTCTTCTACGAAAACCAAGTCGAAGTATGTCTGAAAATGGTGTATTTTACTATTTTCACAAGAACAAACTTTTTCTTATTGGCGTAACTTTTTCCGAAAATAACGGCCATTCCCTCATTGCAGGGAGTACTGTAGATGCTATAGTTTCCTCTCTAAACGAAATATTTGAAGTGAAATTATAATATTCATACACAGTATACAATACCAGAATATTCCGGCCAGCCTTCGGCTGTCCTGAATATTCTGGCTGCTCGCGGCCTGCGGCCGCTCGCCGGGGGCTGCGCCCCCACAATGAACGATTCAAATGGCCTCGTTTCCGTCGAATTTACGTGGAGTTAGAACCCCCTTTGAGAAGGAAAAATGAGGAGACGCAGACACGTGACGGACCCAGCGCACTTTCACATGGGGACAACAAACACACACACAGACACACAGAGACCATAAGTAGGCACCGCAGCCCCGCCCCTTTTTGCTGAAAAAAGGGGAGGCAAATTCTGGGCACCCCCTTCTAAAATCCTTCAAAATAAACTTTTTTCGATTTTAAAAAAAAGAAAACGACAGCAAATTAGATTCTCTATCGGCTGGTTAACGACGCAAAAACCGAAATTGTGTGACAAATATTGAAAAGTTTTTTGGGTCCCACTACCGATTTAGAGGCAAATGCCGCTCAATGTTTTTATAAAATCGTAAACTTGAAGTTAATTCCTTCCTTTTGCAGTGTTAAAATCTGAATTTCGAGCTGCCGAAATTTTTCTAAAAGGGTTCAAAGTAAGCTAGTCAGAAAATGAAAATTATCTCAATTTTTTCGGCGACAACCTTACTTTTTCAAATTAGATTTTGAAATTTCATGTCTTTGCGGTCATTTTTAATATTATAATGTTAATGATTTGTCCAGAAATGCTCGCGGCCTGCGGCCGCTCGCCGGGGCTGCGCCCACACACACACACAAAAAAAAAACACACACACACACACACACACACACACACACACACACACACACACAGACACACAGAGACCATAAGTAGGCGCCGCAAAGGTGGGGTCGGCGCGGGTAGCCCGAATCCATAAGAAATTTTGGTTTTTTTGGCGCGCGCGCACAATTTTATGAAAACTGGATATGTAACTATTGAATATGGCGTAAAAACGTACGCGCAACACGCTGGTGCAAATGGTTTTTGCGAATTTAAAGGTCTAACCTCTGAAAAATACATTTAAAAACGAATTTTTGATATAAAACAGGTTTAAATTTTTAGACCGCGGGTTTTCTTTTATTTTTCCGATGTAAATCAAATCAACGCTTGAAATGAAAAAGAAAAATAAAAAATCTATGTTGGCGGATTTTTGTTATTCAACATTGTTTGAAATAAAGCTGTGGTACTGAATCAATTAGCATGGAATTGCATCCAATTTGAGCAAAATGAAAAGTTTTTTTTGTTTTACACTTATTAAAAACGTAAAAACACCAAAATTGACAAAAACCAAAGAAAAATTGATTTTTGAACAAGGTTCACTTTTTGTGGATTTCCCCTTTTTGACCGATTTCGGCGTTTAGACACCCGGACCACTTCTGCTTTTCGATTCTTATTAATTTGATATTTGCGGTTTAAATGAAGTACAAAAATCGAAAATTCACATTGGCGGTTTTTCGCAATTCTAGTTTAAATATGTAATTTTACAAAGCCAGCGCCGAAATCCGTGCTCCGCTGCTAACGCGGGAAAGCAAAATTTTTAAAAAGCTATTTCATGATCTCCGATTACCCCGTTTAAATAGAATTATGGGATGATTTTACTCTTTATTTATGTATATTACAACCTAATTATTATGTTAAAACATATAAATATCGCCATAACATCTTACGGCGGAATATCACTCATTTGCCGACTTGGCGTGCCCGCTGTTTAACGCCATGCGGAAAGCCTGCGGCAGACTGCGATCTCGCCCCGCCCCTCGAAAGATTCAATTGAAAACGGCGGCCGCAAAAGCTGCACTAAAATTGCCATTTCTCCTTTCAAAGTTAACGAATTTTCAAAATTCAAAAAAAGTTTTGCTGCTACGACTTAAGACTGCAACCGTGGCTAAAACAAATCTTGAAATTGCAATGGTAAAATTTCGGCTTGCGGTCCCTAACCATAAGAGAATTGTTGGAAGGAGGATGGAATTTTGGAGCTCCTATACTTTTCTACGGCCTTCGACCGTTGAACCGGTTGATTCGCTTGGACATGGGGTGCCCCTCACTTAGACTATTACGTTGCGCTGCTAACCAACAAACAGAAACCTACCAAATATATATTGGGATGGCGAACGTTGAAAATTTGGTTGAACGAGTCTGGGGGGACCATTATGCCCCACGTCTTCTGGATGCGAAGTTTTTTGAGAGATCCACGCTTTTTCTTGGTCAGCTGAAAAATGAGTGTGAGTGGGTGCGTGTGCGCGTGAATATGTGTATGTGTGTTTTTGTGTGAGTTACTCACTTTGAATGCATCCATGAGGTATTTTTTGGCCATGCCAGCCACCGGACCTTTCAAGGGGAATTTCACAGACAAAGTTTCCACATTTCGCCAGAGCCGCAAGTCTTCTTTAAGGGTTGTTTCGTTTTTCACATACCAACTGATTTCTTTACAATGCTGAAATTTACGTATTTTTTCCGTGCTTTTCCATTACCTGAATATCCTCCCTTGTAATGCCGGATTTCAAGTCGTGATCGCAAAGACGAATTTTCGAAAATCGAATTGACGATACAAGTTCTGGTACTACTTCTGTAAAGAGACATAGCCAATCGACTTGAAGATGAAGCTTCTGGAGCACCGGAATGATTTCATTGCGGAGCATGTTTATGTTCACATCGTCCCAGTATTCTCTCGGCTGTACTTTTCCAAATTGTTTTACTTCAAACACCTGAAAGTTTCTTTTGCTTCGATATTTCACTCACTCACTCACTCACCCACTCACTCACTCACTCACTCACTCACTCACTCACTCACTCACTCACTCACTCACTCACTCACTCACTCACCAGAACTACTGTCCGAAAGGCTACACCTGCCAGGTCCACCACAGGATTTTCGATAGTGGAATCATGCAATCCAATTGAAAACATGTCCTTTTCGTGTTCTTCTGTCCTCCCACAGTCCTCATCTCCGGTCCCCTTTGCCACTTTCCAGTAAACAGCTCTTGAATCGAACAAGTCGTTCATTTGAATTTTCAAAATCCAAGGAGAATCGGGGCGATAGGTGCTCAAATGCCTGGCATTTTTTGCCGCAAGGGCATCCATTGCCTTATTGGTTTGACGAAGACGGCACAGGGCACGGGGATTCATCTGAAAGACAAATTTTTCATGTGGGGTGGTTTTGTTAAGCCCCCACACAACGTTTATTAATTCATTCACCCCAAAAAATAACTCGAATTTGCCCCTCTTCCCTCCCCCACCTAATTCAATTAAGCCCTCCGTAACTGACGGTCCAATATCATTTTATGGGGGGGGGATTTAATTAAGCCCCCCTAATCATTATGATTCACTGAAACCCCACTTACTTTATAACTCAGTAGAGCACCCCACAATCACCTGAAAACCTTGAAAATGCTAATTCATATAAGCCCCTCTAACTTGTATTTCTGACATTGTTATGAGCTACACAGTATTTTTAACTACGGTATTTTGATATTGAAAGTTAATAATGTTAGAAAAATAGTAAAAAAGTAAACTGCAATAGAATTTGAATTTTATATATCCGACGTGGGACCGAAAATGTGGTACGTAACACAGCGAAACTCTATTAAATTGGTGACTTTTCGTGTCTTGGATTGACGTTGGATTGGCAAATTGTATTGACGTTTCATTATTTCATGCATACCCTATATTGGGGTAAGGATCTGCGGGGGGGGGTGCGCCGGGGAAAATCGGGACCCTGAGTCAGGAGAGGGGTTTTCGGGGGGGCCCGCAGGGGGGGCAAAAATTGTGTTCTCGAAAACGCGTAAAAACGGGGGGTTCCGCCGGCCCACCGGACCCGCCAAAAAATCCGGGGGGCTCCGCCCGGACCCAGCCGCACCCACCAATTTAGGGTATGATTTCATGTCTTCAAAAAAACAGAAAGCATTATTACTGTGATTTCCGGGATATAAAAAAGTCTTTTTTTTGCTAGCTTTGAAATAGTTCCATGGAATTTTATTAAAACGTTTATTTTTTCTTTTTTCAACATTAATTGGGTTATTTACGAAATTTCACGTATAGATTTATACGGGGGACTTAACGATATAAGTTAGTTGAAAGATGGGAGCCAAAATTCCTAGTCCCTCAAAACATTCAACCGGAACGTGGGGGCATGGATATACTAGAGGGCGGGGCTTAATTAGTTATAACAAAAGCAAAAAAGGGAATTTGTTTTGAAAATTCAAAAATAAACTCACCCGACGGAAAATTGAAAACTTAATTTCCAATGGAAGGTCGAAAAGACGGAATGAGGAAGACATTGAAAAATGTGCTGAAAATTAAACGTTTCTTGAACTTTCGAAGTAAATATATTAAGTTTTAAAAATTATGTTATAAGTGAATGGTAAAAAGGGAAATAATGATTTTAAACCCCGAAAAAAAGCCACCAAAAAAAGCCGACATGCAGAACATCGCTTTTTTATGACAAAGGGGTTGTGCCTCATTTCAATTGGTTCTCTAAATTCACAATGAGAGCCCTAACTCCTCCTTTTTGGGTGTTTTGTGATATCTGTAGCTTAAAGGGACCGTCAGGGGCCTTTTTGAATTGAAAATGAAACGTATGCAAATCAAGTCATTTCAATTGAAATCATTTTCTCGAACACCGCTCCAGCCAACGGTCAGGCGCAAAATGCTTGCCAAGTCTTCATTAGCAAGCAAGTTGGAAAAGATCCCTGAGGAGCCCTTTAATGAAACAGAAATAAAGTCTTTAATTAGTTGTGTCTTCCTCCATTACACAAATGTCGCCCTTTTGGTGTCGAAACGCCGTGACCCTTCTCTCTAAGGGGTGCTTGGGTCCAAGGGTGGCTACGGGCCGGGCCGGCCCGCTCTCTAAAAATTCACGGCCCGGCCCGGCCCGCGGCCCGAGGTCGAAAATTCCAAAAGTTGAAAAAAAAAAGTTTTTCACGATTTATGTGCAGGAACTGCGTTTCTATTGTACCTAATGTAAACAACTATGGCAAAAAAGTTTTGTCGGCCGGGGATCGAACTGGGGCAACTTCGGGTTACCAGTCCGACCTCTTAGCCACTCGGCCATGAAAAACATACAAAATCCTTCACATAGTATGTTTTGCACAATTAGAACTATGTTTTGCAACAAACAGAACTTAAAGGGACCATCAGGGACCTATTTTCTACAATTAAAACCAACGTCAGAATACAACAGTACGACTTTATCAGTTACTTTTCTTTTTGTCAGCAAAAACCTTACTTTATCAGTTACTTTTCTTTTTGTCAGCAGAAACTATTTACAGTACAAAAAGGGCGTAGCCAGCTTAAACGAATTGAATTGAATTGCCATTCAAAAAGACAGCAGCGAAAAGGCCTCCGCCTTTTGAATGTCACTCAAAAAGTCCGCAGCGCAAAGGCCTCTGCTTTTTGAATGCTATTCAAAGGGACAGCACTTTGAATGTCACTGGATCAAAAAGTGCACAATCAAAGTGAGTGATACTACCCAAGAGGGAAAAAAGAGAAAGAAAGCGAGAGAGATGGAAAAGAGAGAGGGAGAGAACAAGAAAAAGAAGGTGTGTGAGAAATAATTCGAAATTTATTAAAAAAAAACTCATAAAACTCAGCATAAAAGGCTCAATAGAAACACTCACACTAACATAGAAAATTATAACATCTTATTGTTAGGGGTGTAAAGAAAATATAAATTCGTTCCTTTCTTGATATGTACACTGATGACGTCTTCGAGATCACCTTTTGGCTCGTCTTCTCCGAAAAAGTCGACCACCTGTTTTTCTTTGGAGATGTACATGACCGTGTAAGTGTGTGAGTGTGTGAGTGTGTGAGTGTGTGAGTGTGTGAGTGTGTGAGTGTGTGAGTGTGTGAGTGTGTGAGTGTGTGAGTGTGTGAGTGTGTGAGTGTGTGAGTGTGTGAGTGTGTGAGTGTGTGAGTGTGTGAGTGTGTGAGTGTGTGAGTGTGTGAGTGTGTGAGTGTGTGAGTGTGTGAGTGTGTGAGTGTGTGAGTGTGTGAGTGTGTGAGTGTGTGAGTGTGTGAGTGTGTGAGTGTGTGAGTGTGTGAGTGTGTGAGTGTGTGAGTGTGTGAGTGTGTGAGTGTGTGAGTGTGTGAGTGTGTGAGTGTGCGAGTGTGTGAGTGTGTGAGTGTGTGTATGTGTATATGTATGTGTGTCCTGTGCAAAATGAACTTTATCCTTCCTATATCTCTCTCGCTTCTATATTTTCCTCTTTCGCTTGCTCTCTCGCTCTAACTCGTTTTCTATATCGCTCTTTATCTCTATCTCTATTTTACCCTTTCAAATTATATAAATCAAAGAAAATAAGCTACATTTACTAGAATAAGATCAAAAGCATGTTTGAAAATGCTGCCTCCTTTGGAGCTAGGAAGACGTCAAAGATCCTCGTTGTGGTACTTGTTCTTGTAAAACAAGAGGTCTTTCTTTGTCTGAAAATACTCATTGTTCTCGGAAAAAAGCCAGATTTACCTCCTTGTTGCAGCTGAAGAGGGAGTTGTAGGCCAGCTTCAACCTCTTCGCCTCCTTCTGCGACGTGGCCAGAGAGCTGTTGCCTGTCTCATCTTGATCACGTCCTGCTTCTCGTTTTCCTTCGCCTGAAAAAATTCATTATTGACAGAATCGGAGAAAATATACCTCCTCCTTCATTTTCTTCAAGATTTGAAGCTGGCGGTGAACTTTGACAGAGCGGACTGAAAATGGACTGTAAAAATCCTGATCTCTACATACTCTCGCGTATTTTACAGGGGTGACAAATACTGGGACCGGCCCGCTTAAAACTTTGGGTTAATATAAAACCAAACGGGCCGGCCCGTGTGTAAAACAATTTTTTGAATGTAACCGTTTTGTGAGTATTTTTATGATCATTTTGTTGCAAAACATAATACTAATGGTTCAAACCATACTGTATTAAGACGTCGTTTCCGAGAGACTCGGGATACCTATGGACATAAGATTTCAGGTTTGAAGGTTTAAAATTACGGAAAAATACAATTTTGGATAAAAACAAACGGGGGATATTTTTGGAATGTTGAAAGTCAAAAAATAATTTTTTGTTACTACCTTTACAGTAAATTTGACGAAAAAGTGAGAAAAATACCTATAAAAATTCATTTTTGAAAGAAAAATGTGTTCGAACTATTTTTCATAGTTAATTACACATGTTAGCCACTTTTTAATTAAGTTTGAAGTGCCGCGCGCGTGAATGAATAACATTGAGCGCGCGCAAAGCCGCCGCGGCGGTGGGCGCGCACCGTTCAATAATGCCTGTTCGGCCCACTGGTCACCCAAATGGAACGACAAAAATGGAGCTAGTAGTGAAAAACATACTCTACAACATATCAAAAAACGGCGAGGTAGTTATTTTCTGTTTTTGAAAAAAATATTTTTTTGTGTTTTTTAAATCACATTTTGCCTTCTAATTTTTTTCCAACGCAGGAAATCGACTTTGACTCAATAGACAATGTTTCTCAGCGTACAATTTGCTATCGATTCCATGCTTGAAGTTTAAATTTTTCTCAAGTCTGAGGGTAGTTACAGTACTCCGGTGGTCAATTACAGTACTCCGACCCAAAAATCGATAATCGATTTTTACCTTTGTTTTCAACAATCATGGACCCTAGACACTGTTATGACCAAACTTGGGCCCACTGGGACCATTTTGAAATCTTATGTCCATAGGTAAATTGACCACTGTCGACTTTCTCAGAAATCGCGTCTTAAAGAGGATTCCAACTACCCTATATAAATTTTGTGTGTTTTTCATGGCCAAGTGGCTAAGAAGTCGGACTGGAAACTAAGTTGCCCCAGTTCGATCCCCTGTCGAAGAAATTTTTTTGCCTCTCTTTTTTGATGCAATTTGTATGCTAGAGAGACATCTTCTGTACATATATAGTGTAAAACTTTTTTTTTCTAACTTTTAGAATTTTTCACCCAGGGACGGCCGGGTCAGGCCTAAGCCACTCGGTATAACTTTGGCGCATTGCAAAAATCAATGTTCGAATGATTTGGGTCCCAGTTTGCCCGTATTTAGAAAATGAGGTTGAAACATGCTAAAAGCTGTATTTTCCAATGCAAGATTTAACTTTTCCATGATAATGGCGTAAATTTTCGCGATTATCGAATCTTTGACAAATGCCATAGGAACATGGCCGTTGGCCGTTCAAAACGGCGGCCTGCGACCGCTTAGAAAGGCGACCTTCGGCCGCCCAACCACCCAAAAAAGCGGCCTGCGGCCGCTGTGGAACACGGCCGCCGGCCGTTCAAAAAGGCGGCCTGCGGTTGTCGTACCTTTGATGGAAGAGCAGCCCTCCTTCAGCGTTGAGTCGTACGAGGGGTTGCTCCTTTCCTCAACGAGCGCCACGTTGCAGAGGAGAAGCAGTCTTCGACGGTATCATTCTAAACATAAAAGTAAGCCACAAGAAAAAATAAAACTGACTCCAAAGCCGACTTGGAGACCATGTCGTAAAGTACACTCCTTTACCGAACTTGCTTGAGCCATTCTAAAACAAGAAAAAATAATCACGCCTAAAGAAATTCACTACCACTGTCGGAGGAGAAACACACAGTCCTTTGGAGCGGAGGCTCTGGAAATTCTCACTGCGGCGGTGGAACGACCTGAAAATTAAAGATATAACTCTTATCTCACTGGGGGGCCACGAACCTCCAAGCTGCAGGGGAGATTCTTGAAAGGCTGATCATTTCCATAGTCTTCTCATCGCGAAAGGCATCCACACTGAAATCGAAAGGAATGCGTGAAAAGGAACCAGAAGGGTACGGTTTCTCTCTCTCTCTCTCTCTCTCTCTCCTTCTCTGTATCTATAGTCAACTCACCTTCTGGGGGTGTGGGTGTAGCCTGGGTGAAGAAATCCTTGAGAATCCTAGAGGATTCACATCTGTGAATCGAAAATTTGAAGAGTCGAGAGGCCCCGGTATATGCGGGTCTGAAAAAAGGTTGTAAACATTTATGCAAGAGAAAATATTGCCTGTTGACTGATGAGTCACAAAGAAATTGAGGTTTAAGGGAAAGCGAAACAGCAAGAAACGGAGAGAGACGCAGAGAGAGAGAGAGAGAGAGAGAGAGAGAGAGAGAGAGAGAATGAGAGAGATACGCAAATCTGTATAAATGAGCAACACGGAGAGAATTACAAGTAGTGATCAATGCAAAGGAACACCACAAATGCCGAGAAAATCTGCGCAAAGAGACGAAGGCGCCAGCGGACATCCGACGAACAGAACATTTGCATAGATTGCGCAAATGAGGAGAGAGCGCAGACAGTGATAGGGAAAAGACAGCTGCCTATTAAGAGTGCATTTTGGGTGCATTCACGAGTGCGGACAGTTTCGAAAACGGGCGAAACGGCGAGGGAAAGTGGGGAATAATTTGTTGCAAAGCTTAGTCTGACAAAAATAAAAGAGAAGTATGCAGAATGGGGTGAAATTTTGGGAAAAGCGAAACAGTTCAAGCAGTGAGAGTGAGTCAGAGATACATAGAAACAGAAAGATAGACAAAGAGAGAGAGAGAGAGAGAGAGAGAGAGAGAGAGAGAGGGAAAGAGAGAGAGAGAGAGAGAGAGAGAGAGAGAGAGAGAGAGAGAGAGAGAGGGAAAGAGAGAGAGAGAGAGAGAGAGAGAGAGAGAGAGAGGGAAAGAGAGAGAGAGAGAGAGAGAGAGAGAGAGAGAGAGAAGAGAGGAGAGAGAGAGAGAGAGAGAGAGAGAGAGAGAGAGAGAGAGAGAGGAGAGAGAGAGAGAGAGAGAGAGAGAGAGAGAGAGAGAGGGAGAGGAGAAGAGAGAGAGAGAGAGAGAGAGAGAGAGAGAGAGAGAGAGAGAGATAGAGAGAGAGAGAGAGAGAAGAGAGAGAGAGGGAGAGGGAGAGAGAGAGAGAGAGAGAGAGAGAGTGAGGAGAGAGAGAGAGAGAGGGAGAGAGAGAGAGGGGGAAAGAGAGAGAGAGAGAGAGAGAGAGAGAGAGAGAAGAGGGAAAGAGAGAGAGAGAGAGAGAGAGAGAGAGAGGAGAGAGAGAGGCTGCGACACAAAATTATTATTAGCGTAAAGTCTCAAGAGTGTCCAATATACAGAGGCGGCGTTCTGTTGGATAAATGAGAGAGAAAGGGACCCCGCGGGAAACATGTGGTGACCCAAGTACCCCTTAGCGGAGAGGGTCACGGCATATCAAAACAAAAGACCACTAATCAAAATTTATGGTGTGAAGGGATAGGAAGGAAGTGAGACGGAGAGAGAGAGAGAGAGAGAGAGAGAGAGAGAGAGAAGGAGGGGAGATGGAGAGAGAGAGAGAGAGAGAGAGAGAGAGAGAGATTCTTCGAGGAAACACAAAAGACGAAGACTCATATCAACTAGACAAACAGAAAATTTGCATAGATTGCGCAAATGAGGAGAGAGCGCAGACAACGAGAGTGAAAGTGACACAGAAACTTGGCAACTCTCCAGCAACAGCTGCGTATTGAGAGTGCATTTTGGGTGCATTCACGAGGGAGACAGTTTCGAAAACGGGCGATACATCGAGAGGCACTTGCATAAATTACGCTATAGCCGTCGCCAAACGAGCATCGGTTGTTAGAAGCCGCTTTCTCTGCGTCTGCGCTGCTCGCACACTATTTCCGCCTGAGTATCGCACGGCTGCTGCATTAAGGCCGTTTTTGGCAGGATGCTCGTTTGGCGACAGCTATAATGGGGAATAACATAATGGGGGATAACAAAAAGAAGACTGATGGTCACTTTTACGGTCCGCCTATGGCAGAGGAAAGGAAAGAAACCGGTAGAGGGTATATTGCGTTTGTGTGTGATAAGGTGAAAGAGTGTGTGTGTGCAAGAGACAGAGAAACAGAGAGAGGCGACGAGGCAAAACTTTGTTGTTCTCAGCGCAAGGAGTTGATAATGACCGTCCATCATACAAAAGTGGGAGGAGAAAGCGAGCGAGAGGGGAAGAGACGCAGAGAGTCGGCGTTCTTTTGCATAACGGTGAGAGAAAGGGATCCCGCGGGAAACATATCGTGACCCAAGCAAGGGTGGCTGATCAGCGAGCCGGGCCGGGCCGGGCCGGGCCGACAAAATCTGAGGAACGGGCCGGCCTGGGCCGGCCCCACTTTTTTTGAAAATCTATTTTTAAATTAACTATTTTTCATAAAGGCACCGTCAGGGGCATTTTCGGATTGGAAGTGAATGGTATGCTAATCGAGTCATTTCAATTGAAATCATTTTCCCCAACACCGCTCCAGCCAACGGCCGTGCGCAAAATGCTTGCCAAGTCTTCATAAGCATGCGATTTGGAAAAGGCCCCTTACGAGCCCTTTAAAGGGACCATCAGGGTCCTTTTTAAAGTTTATTTTAATTATTAAATTTAATTTAGTTGATCAGTTATCAAGTTATCATTTTCAACTAATTTTTCCAGTAAGGACGTAATTTCAAATCAAAACTCAAAATTAATTTTTTCCAACGGGCTCCAGCTTACGAGCCGTTTTAAATTTTGGTTTATTTAACAATATATATATATGAAAAGTTTAAATTTTAATAGTTTATTAATTTTGGTATTTTTCATTTTTTTAATGGTTTAAGGGGGTTTTATTTTAAGTTTAAAATATATGTTTTGCATACATAAGATATATAACTCTATCATTAAAAATGAGATCGTTATAGCCAACTGGTTAGCGCCGGTAGCTGCTAACCAAACGGTCCCGGGTTCGGTTCCACTCTCGTGCAAATGGTTTTTGCTGACAAAAAGAAAAGTAACTGATAAAGTCGTACTGTTGTATTCTGACGTTGGTTTTAATTGTAGAAAATAGGTCCCTGATGGTCCCTTTAAGTTCTGTTTGTTGCAAAACATAGTTCTAATTGTGCAAAACATACTATGTGAAGGATTTTGTATGTTTTTCATGGCCGAGTGGCTAAGAGGTCGGACTGGTAACCCGAAGTTGCCCCAGTTCGATCCCCGGCCGACAAAACTTTTTTGCCATAGTTGTTTACATTAGGTACAATAGAAACGCAGTTCCTGCACATAAATCGTGAAAAACTTTTTTTTTTCAACTTTTGGAATTTTCGACCTCGGGCCGCGGGCCGGGCCGGGCCGTGAATTTTTAGAGAGCGGGCCGGCCCGGCCCGTAGCCACCCTTGGACCCAAGCACCCCTTAGAGAGAAGGGTCACGGCGTTTCGACACCAAAAGGGCGACATTTGTGTAATGGAGGAAGACACAACTAATTAAAGACTTTATTTCTGTTTCATTAAAGGGCTCCTCAGGGATCTTTTCCAACTTGCTTGCTAATGAAGACTTGGCAAGCATTTTGCGCCTGACCGTTGGCTGGAGCGGTGTTCGAGAAAATGATTTCAATTGAAATGACTTGATTTGCATACGTTTCATTTTCAATTCAAAAAGGCCCCTGACGGTCCCTTTAAGCTACAGATATCACAAAACACCCAAAAAGGAGGAGTTAGGGCTCTCATTGTGAATTTAGAGAACCAATTGAAATGAGGCACAACCCCTTTGTCATAAAAAAGCGATGTTCTGCATGTCGGCTTTTTTTGGTGGCTTTTTTTCGGGGTTTAAAATCATTATTTCCCTTTTTACCATTCACTTATAACATAATTTTTAAAACTTAATATATTTACTTCGAAAGTTCAAGAAACGTTTAATTTTCAGCACATTTTTCAATGTCTTCCTCATTCCGTCTTTTCGACCTTCCATTGGAAATTAAGTTTTCAATTTTCCGTCGGGTGAGTTTATTTTTGAATTTTCAAAACAAATTCCCTTTTTTGCTTTTGTTATAACTAATTAAGCCCCGCCCTCTAGTATATCCATGCCCCCACGTTCCGGTTGAATGTTTTGAGGGACTAGGAATTTTGGCTCCCATCTTTCAACTAACTTATATCGTTAAGTCCCCCGTATAAATCTATACGTGAAATTTCGTAAATAACCCAATTAATGTTGAAAAAAGAAAAAATAAACGTTTTAATAAAATTCCATGGAACTATTTCAAAGCTAGCAAAAAAAAGACTTTTTTATATCCCGGAAATCACAGTAATAATGCTTTCTGTTTTTTTGAAGACATGAAATCATACCCTAAATTGGTGGGTGCGGCTGGGTCCGGGCGGAGCCCCCCGGATTTTTTGGCGGGTCCGGTGGGCCGGCGGAACCCCCCGTTTTTACGCGTTTTCGAGAACACAATTTTTGCCCCCCCTGCGGGCCCCCCCGAAAACCCCTCTCCTGACTCAGGGTCCCGATTTTCCCCGGCGCACCCCCCCCCCGCAGATCCTTACCCCAATATAGGGTATGCATGAAATAATGAAACGTCAATACAATTTGCCAATCCAACGTCAATCCAAGACACGAAAAGTCACCAATTTAATAGAGTTTTGCTGTGTTACGTACCACATTTTCGGTCCCACGTCGGATATATAAAATTCAAATTCTATTGCAGTTTACTTTTTTACTATTTTTCTAACATTATTAACTTTCAATATCAAAATACCGTAGTTAAAAATACTGTGTAGCTCATAACAATGTCAGAAATACAAGTTAGAGGGGCTTATATGAATTAGCATTTTCAAGGTTTTCAGGTGATTGTGGGGTGCTCTACTGAGTTATAAAGTAAGTGGGGTTTCAGTGAATCATAATGATTAGGGGGGCTTAATTAAATCCCCCCCCCCATAAAATGATATTGGACCGTCAGTTACGGAGGGCTTAATTGAATTAGGTGGGGGAGGGAAGAGGGGCAAATTCGAGTTATTTTTTGGGGTGAATGAATTAATAAACGTTGTGTGGGGGCTTAACAAAACCCTTGCGGCAAAAAATGCCAGGCATTTGAGCACCTATCGCCCCGATTCTCCTTGGATTTTGAAAATTCAAATGAACGACTTGTTCGATTCAAGAGCTGTTTACTGGAAAGTGGCAAAGGGGACCGGAGATGAGGACTGTGGGAGGACAGAAGAACACGAAAAGGACATGTTTTCAATTGGATTGCATGATTCCACTATCGAAAATCCTGTGGTGGACCTGGCAGGTGTAGCCTTTCGGACAGTAGTTCTGGTGAGTGAGTGAGTGAGTGAGTGAGTGAGTGAGTGAGTGAGTGAGTGAGTGAGTGAGTGAGTGAGTGAGTGAGTGAGTGAGTGGGTGAGTGAGTGAGTGAGTGAAATATCGAAGCAAAAGAAACTTTCAGGTGTTTGAAGTAAAACAATTTGGAAAAGTACAGCCGAGAGAATACTGGGACGATGTGAACATAAACATGCTCCGCAATGAAATCATTCCGGTGCTCCAGAAGCTTCATCTTCAAGTCGATTGGCTATGTCTCTTTACAGAAGTAGTACCAGAACTTGTATCGTCAATTCGATTTTCGAAAATTCGTCTTTGCGATCACGACTTGAAATCCGGCATTACAAGGGAGGATATTCAGGTAATGGAAAAGCACGGAAAAAATACGTAAATTTCAGCATTGTAAAGAAATCAGTTGGTATGTGAAAAACGAAACAACCCTTAAAGAAGACTTGCGGCTCTGGCGAAATGTGGAAACTTTGTCTGTGAAATTCCCCTTGAAAGGTCCGGTGGCTGGCATGGCCAAAAAATACCTCATGGATGCATTCAAAGTGAGTAACTCACACAAAAACACACATACACATATTCACGCGCACACGCACCCACTCACACTCATTTTTCAGCTGACCAAGAAAAAGCGTGGATCTCTCAAAAAACTTCGCATCCAGAAGACGTGGGGCATAATGGTCCCCCCAGACTCGTTCAACCAAATTTTCAACGTTCGCCATCCCAATATATATTTGGTAGGTTTCTGTTTGTTGGTTAGCAGCGCAACGTAATAGTCTAAGTGAGGGGCACCCCATGTCCAAGCGAATCAACCGGTTCAACGGTCGAAGGCCGTAGAAAAGTATAGGAGCTCCAAAATTCCATCCTCCTTCCAACAATTCTCTTATGGTTAGGGACCGCAAGCCGAAATTTTACCATTGCAATTTCAAGATTTGTTTTAGCCACGGTTGCAGTCTTAAGTCGTAGCAGCAAAACTTTTTTTGAATTTTGAAAATTCGTTAACTTTGAAAGGAGAAATGGCAATTTTAGTGCAGCTTTTGCGGCCGCCGTTTTCAATTGAATCTTTCGAGGGGCGGGGCGAGATCGCAGTCTGCCGCAGGCTTTCCGCATGGCGTTAAACAGCGGGCACGCCAAGTCGGCAAATGAGTGATATTCCGCCGTAAGATGTTATGGCGATATTTATATGTTTTAACATAATAATTAGGTTGTAATATACATAAATAAAGAGTAAAATCATCCCATAATTCTATTTAAACGGGGTAATCGGAGATCATGAAATAGCTTTTTAAAAATTTTGCTTTCCCGCGTTAGCAGCGGAGCACGGATTTCGGCGCTGGCTTTGTAAAATTACATATTTAAACTAGAATTGCGAAAAACCGCCAATGTGAATTTTCGATTTTTGTACTTCATTTAAACCGCAAATATCAAATTAATAAGAATCGAAAAGCAGAAGTGGTCCGGGTGTCTAAACGCCGAAATCGGTCAAAAAGGGGAAATCCACAAAAAGTGAACCTTGTTCAAAAATCAATTTTTCTTTGGTTTTTGTCAATTTTGGTGTTTTTACGTTTTTAATAAGTGTAAAACAAAAAAAACTTTTCATTTTGCTCAAATTGGATGCAATTCCATGCTAATTGATTCAGTACCACAGCTTTATTTCAAACAATGTTGAATAACAAAAATCCGCCAACATAGATTTTTTATTTTTCTTTTTCATTTCAAGCGTTGATTTGATTTACATCGGAAAAATAAAAGAAAACCCGCGGTCTAAAAATTTAAACCTGTTTTATATCAAAAATTCGTTTTTAAATGTATTTTTCAGAGGTTAGACCTTTAAATTCGCAAAAACCATTTGCACCAGCGTGTTGCGCGTACGTTTTTACGCCATATTCAATAGTTACATATCCAGTTTTCATAAAATTGTGCGCGCGCGCCAAAAAAACCAAAATTTCTTATGGATTCGGGCTACCCGCGCCGACCCCACCTTTGCGGCGCCTACTTATGGTCTCTGTGTGTCTGTCTGTGTGTGTGTGTGTGTGTGTGTGTGTGTGTGTGTGTTTTTTTTTGTGTGTGTGTGTGGGCGCAGCCCCGGCGAGCGGCCGCAGGCCGCGAGCATTTCTGGACAAATCATTAACATTATAATATTAAAAATGACCGCAAAGACATGAAATTTCAAAATCTAATTTGAAAAAGTAAGGTTGTCGCCGAAAAAATTGAGATAATTTTCATTTTCTGACTAGCTTACTTTGAACCCTTTTAGAAAAATTTCGGCAGCTCGAAATTCAGATTTTAACACTGCAAAAGGAAGGAATTAACTTCAAGTTTACGATTTTATAAAAACATTGAGCGGCATTTGCCTCTAAATCGGTAGTGGGACCCAAAAAACTTTTCAATATTTGTCACACAATTTCGGTTTTTGCGTCGTTAACCAGCCGATAGAGAATCTAATTTGCTGTCGTTTTCTTTTTTTTAAAATCGAAAAAAGTTTATTTTGAAGGATTTTAGAAGGGGGTGCCCAGAATTTGCCTCCCCTTTTTTCAGCAAAAAGGGGCGGGGCTGCGGTGCCTACTTATGGTCTCTGTGTGTCTGTGTGTGTGTTTGTTGTCCCCATGTGAAAGTGCGCTGGGTCCGTCACGTGTCTGCGTCTCCTCATTTTTCCTTCTCAAAGGGGGTTCTAACTCCACGTAAATTCGACGGAAACGAGGCCATTTGAATCGTTCATTGTGGGGGCGCAGCCCCCGGCGAGCGGCCGCAGGCCGCGAGCAGCCAGAATATTCAGGACAGCCGAAGGCTGGCCGGAATATTCTGGTATTGTATACTGTGTATGAATATTATAATTTCACTTCAAATATTTCGTTTAGAGAGGAAACTATAGCATCTACAGTACTCCCTGCAATGAGGGAATGGCCGTTATTTTCGGAAAAAGTTACGCCAATAAGAAAAAGTTTGTTCTTGTGAAAATAGTAAAATACACCATTTTCAGACATACTTCGACTTGGTTTTCGTAGAAGAAGTGTCCAGAGAATCGCTTTTTTCGGCCTTCTGGTGTTATTTTTCTCCTATTTGCCCAAAAGAAGAACTATTATCAGCCTTTATTGCGACTGAAACCCACGAGGAGGCTTTTAGAGGATTGTATAATGCTCTTTGTCTTAAAAAAAGTTGTGCGTTATAATGATTGGAGTTATTGTCCGTTCTTCAAATGAAAATAATTTTCTACGATGTGTGGTTGAATTCTTTGTCAAAGTGATTTCATTTGCGAAGAGAGAGAGAGAGAAAGAGAGAGAGAGAGAGAGAGAAAGAAATGTCTCAATTTCTGTTTCTTATCTTACTCTGTTCCAAAATTTAGCTGTTGTTGTGATAATCAATTGCTTGAAACAGACGCTTCGCCTAGATTCATCGTGACCTAGAAGAAAAAAGCGATCTTCAGCATTTCCGCTTTTTTAGTATTTTGAACCCAGACTATTCATTTCTTACAGAATGTTTTACCATTTCGCTTAATTATTTATTTTTAAATTTCAATTATCTTATATTTTTATATTTTCAGCAAATTTATTCAATGTCTTCCTCATTTCGTCTTTTCGACCTCCCAGTTGATATCAGTTTTGCAATTTTCCGAAGGGTAAGTGCAATTTTTAAAAATATTTTTTTTAATGACAGCATATTTTTATTCAATTTTTTATACAATCAACATTTCCAGCCTAATTAAACCCCACACTTTTATGCCTTAAGCCCCCCACATCTCCAGTGGGACTTTAATGGCGTCATGCTGGCGTCATGCCATAGTCACACCTATCCCCAAAAACGGCAAACCGGCCACGACCGCTAACTTGAGACCAGTGAGCATCACCTCGACTTTTTCCCGTCTTTTTGAAAAGTTACTCAAACCGTATTTAACATTACACCTGGAGGTGAATAACGTCATATCTCCTCATCAACACAGTTTCCGAAAAGGCAAATCGGTCGAAACTCAAATGCTTGAGTCACTCAACGATTGGACTCTCTCTTTGGATAACAAGCAAGGCGTGGATATAGTCTATTTCGATTTTTCGAAGGCCTTCGATCGCGTAAATCATCATAAACTGTTCGCAAAACTAGAGGCCCTTAAGCTACATCCTATGGTCCTTAGATGGATTAAAGGCTTCTTGTCCGACCGCTCCTTCCAAGTGCGCTACAAAAACACACTTTCCAAAACTTTCCCCGTGAATAGCGGTGTCCCACAAGGTACCTGCCTCTCCCCCCTCCTATTCAACGTTTATACCCATGAGCTTCCATGTCTCCTTACGCAAGGTGGTGTGACTTGCAAAGTCTTTGCCGACGACACGAAAATTTACCGTGCGATCTCGTCCGACAGCTGTAGATTTGCATTACAAACTAGCATTGACCTCATGTGGCAGTGGTCAATAGACTGGGCCCTGCCCATCTCCATCGAAAAATCTCAGATTGTACACCTAGGGCCTACAAACCCCCACTTTTCATACACCTTAAACGGTACTATATTGCCGGTAAACGCTGTGGGTGCACGAGATTTAGGTTTTATTGTGACTCCTACCCTCTCATTTGCAACACACTGCCATCGCATTGTTACGGCTGCAAAACACAGGATTTACAACCTTTTCAAGGCAATCACCTCCCGCGATATCGACATCTGGCTTAAGATCTACAAGACATACGTAAGGCCTGTAGTGGAGTTCGGAACTACAGTTTTTAATTCCGAAAAAGGGTACGTTAAGCGACTTGAAAAGGTTCAAAACGACTTTACGCGCAAACTGTTTATTAGGTCAGGGTTGGCGAAATACGGTCATATGCCCAGTGCAGAGTTTAGAAACCGCAGACTAGATCTCCCGTCCCTCGCTCAAAGACGCAACGTCTTTGATATCTCGATGGTCAGCAAAATACTCAGCGGACGTTGCCGAATCACAAAGGACTCCTTTTTCGCCATTCGAAATTCCGTGACGCGTGGAGGACAGAACAAAATCCATTTTTCTGCCCCTCGCACGTCGCTACGAGCCCAGTTTTTCACTGTGCGTGCAGGTTCACTTTACTTAAAACTCATGAAAAATATCAAAATTCCTAAATCTACACGCTCCCTTTCTAAAAGATTAGCCCCAACTAAACCAGTGTTACCCCAAAATCCGCCCCAAACTTTGTAAACCCCGTTCAGATACCCCTCCTTCATTCCATACCGATACAGTTGTCATTTATGTGTGATTGTTTTTCTCGTGTGTTCTGCTCTCTTTTGTAAGATTAGCACGCCTTGTGCGTAATAAATTATTATTATGATGTGAACGAAACTTTTACAATTCAATTTTCATCTTTAATTTAATTAAATTAACCCCCGTAAAAACGTACGCATAATTTCGGCAATTTTTCATTTAATGTAATTTTTTTAATGTAAATTACTATATTTTAACAAAATCAGTAAAGAAATAAAAGTACAAAATTCCAAAACGCATTTCTTTGGACGGTAGTATTCAATGTTTTGTAGTATTGCGTACTCTGTTTTTGGCCCCACGGCATGTAACCTAACTTTTACAGTTTACACTTGATTTTTAATTTTTTTTCACTAACAAAGATTTAAAAAAAACATTGAAAAAATGTGAAACAGTCTTAAATTCAAGATAATTTCGTGTAAGCCAAAATATGGTACGCATTTTAGCCTTAACGACCGAATCAATGGTATAAATTTGAATTGGAGCGGGGTGGAGCATAAATAAATGTCGTGGATGTCAATGAAAATTAATTATTTAATAGTGTGCCTTTAAAAGGGGGGGGGGGGGCTGAACTGCTTTGGTGTTTTGGGGGGGGGGGGGGGTTGACTAAATCACCCCCCCCCCCCCCCAAAACAGTTTACACCTCATTTTTAATTTTTTTTTCACTAACAAAGATTTTAAAAAAACATTGAAAAATGTTGCTTATCAACCAATTAATGTAAAAAAGGCATAACTCATATGAAAACGCACCAATGACTTTATTTTGCCAAAAATATATATTTTAAAAAATTAAATTCGAAAATTCACTTTTTAACGGTATTTTTGACTTTTGGAGACTTACGTAAACGTTATTCCAAGCTCCCAGAGTTCTAAAGTTTTGCTGTGCTTTAACTCGGACAGGTGAGTGATCAGAGCGATATTGCATGGTGTGTGAGGAAAGGAGAAGCAGATGAGGACCTTGGAAGAACGGAAGAAAGAAAATATGCATGCCAAGGAGGAGATTCGGAATTCATCTGGAATCCGGTTGAGGACCTGGCTGGAATTGCCTTTCGGACAGTTGTTTTGGTGAGTAGGAGAGAGAGAGAGATAAAGCGAAATAGAGAAGTGAGTGAGTGAGAGATTGTTTTCAGCAATTTGGCGACTCATCTGCAACGGAATAGGAGGAATTAGCTGCAAAGGAAATTAACAGAAACATGTTGCGTCTTTCTTGGCGCGGCCGTGCGGTCGGTCCCTTCCCCGCTCTTCCAACCGGGCCAGGATTGCCCGTCCTCAAGCCGGACTGGAGCCCCGTGAGGACGTAGCTCCAACCAAATGGATCACCGAAGTCGTCTACAGTTCTCCGACCGTCCCAGGAACCTACAAAGAAGCTGCCTCCCCCAAGGAGAGCTGTACCAGCAACTTGGCCAGGAGGCAATAAAAGCCGCATCAATGGAGAATGGGATCAAACAAGTCAACGTCGTGGGATTGAAAGTCGACAACTGTGATACATTCTGGCGGTTCAGGGAACAGCCCTAGAGAATAAACCGTGTGTATGTAAAATCCCAATATACATTTGGTACTTTCTGTCTGTTGGTTAGCAGCGTAGCGTTTTAGGCAAAGTGAGCCATTTTTAGAGAGGAGATAGGGCGGTGGGGTCGGAAGCGAGGGGAGGGTACCAAGGGCGGCCGGGAACCGCTCTGGCGCGAAGCGAAGGGAACCGCTCTGGCGCGAAGCGCCAGAGTGGTCGGCCGCCCTTGGTACCCGACCCGAGCGCACACGTGTGTGTGTCGACGTCACGCCGCGAAGCGGCCGTATGCGGCCAAAGGCTGCAAAAATGAGCGGCCGCAGGCCGCGAAATCGAACGGCCGAAGGCCGTGAGAACACATTGAGGCGGCCAAAGGCCGTCGACCCCAGAAGTCTAAGACCCGCGTAGCGGGGCTTTGACTTCTGGTATATATATATATATATATATATATATATATATATATATATATATATATATATATATATATATATATATATATATATATATATATATATATATATATATATATATATATATATATATATATATATATATATATATATATATATATATATATATATATATATATATATGTTGATGAATGAAGTCATTCCGGTGTTCCGGAAACTTCGTCTTCAAGTGGACTGGCTCGTTCTATACAGTTTTTGTCAAAATAACAAACAAACCCATTTTCAGCATTATGTCGACGTGGTTTTCGTAGGTGAAGTAACAAGAATGTCGCTTTTATCAGCCTTTTGGTGCTATTTCTCCCCTACTTACCCAAGTAAAGAGCTATTATCTGCGTTTATGGCGGCTGAAACCCACGAGGAAGCTTTTCGAGGAATTTATAACACCCTTAGTGAAAAACGAGTTGTGGAATACGACAGCTTTTGCCCTATTTTTCGACGAAAAAACTTATTTCTAAATTGGCCATATTTACCTATAAATATAATTTTGAAATTGACATCTTTTGTGTTCGTTTCTTGTAGTTGAACTTCGCTTTTGTGGGATTCTGTCAATTACCATTTTGATAAGCGTAAAAAACTGTATCAAAACATATAAGAAGTTTGGTTTCTGGTGAAAGCTGGCCTGAGTTACAGTAACCTTAATTAACTACCGTAATCTAAGAGGAAAAATCGATAATCAACAAATATTATCAGAATGTTGAGACGGCTCAAACTTGGTCAAAAACCTTCCTAGGGCCTATATACGACATTTGAAACATTTTAGGTCACTATCGATTTTCAGACCAAGGTTACGGTAGGGTACTGTAATTTTGTAAAATTTGTCGAAATCATTCAAAGTGGTGTTTTCAATACTGAAGTTTTTCTGTTGAAATTGCAGTTATATTTTGCATTTTTACTTTATTGACGCGCAAAATGTGCCCTAACCAAGGAATTTTACGTTTTCTGGCGCTTTAAAACATATATCAATAGTTAAATTACTTGAACCCCGAGGTTGTGACAAAAAGGGCCTTGGAATCTAAGTAGAAATAAAAATAAAATAGAAGAAAAAGTAAATAGAAAAAAAATCGATTGCTGAAAATTTGCATGCATAACTTATAAGCACACTATTTTAAATGTTATCTACAATTGTGTGCGCACCAACTTTAATGAAAACTCACAGTTTTAAGTTTTCTGGGTCCTGTGCGGAAATACACAATCTTTTCACTTTTTAAAGGTTAGATTTGGTGCACCCACAACTATCTCTATTAAAAACACCACTTCCAACGATTTCGACCAGTTTTACAAAATTACAGTTCCCTACCGTAACCCGGGTCAAAAAATTGATGTTGATCTAAAAGTTTCAAAATGGCTTATAGTGCATTTCCAAAAAAAGAGACAAAGAAAATGGGATTTTCATAAAGGACTAGGTGCATTTGGTCCCGCCGCGATCACTTAAATGTCTGCGCACTCCTCTGTTACAGCGCTATTTCGCTTATTTTTCTGATATTCACCATAATCTTTCAAATCGTGAGTGGAAAATTACGATTGGATATCGAAGTCGATGAAAAGTCGAAATCCTTTCGTTGGAAATAGACTATATATTGACTCAAGGAAGGTTATACGCCAAATCTGTGCCGATTTTAAGAATTCGAACTAAATAAGACTTTGGCCTCACAGTGGCCGCTCGATTCTTCCAGAGACTGCTTTACAAAAACTAGGTCTTTGTAAGACACGTTTCGGGGTTCTTGGTCCCGCAACGAAATCCGTAGATCATGAGCAAGGAAAGAATTTGGACTCCTCGTGCTGCATATTCCAATCTTGAAAAAAGCTGATATAATATTTCGGGGATTACTGAGATTTCAAACGTTTCTATTCATTTTTCCCCTTTATTTGCTATCGGTAAAAACTTAAATTTGATATCACTTCCAGAGCTATAAACCATTGACTGAAACTGTTTGCTTAATATTGTTGTCATATGGTTGACACAGAAGCAAACATGTTCAAACCGTACCACGCAATGCCACTCTGATGCAGCTGCACACACATGCTGCAACGTTTTTGAACACATGTTGAATTGTGAATCTTAGCCGTAGGAAAAAGTAATTTTTAACTAGAAACGGTAGAAGGTGATAAGATAAGGTTTCAGGTTGTAACCGAAACGATTTACACTTGTAAAACAACTTTAGTGTTATCGAATCGACGATTGATAGTATACGCAGACATGAAAAGTTACCAAAGTACCATTTTAATTTGAAAACTACAAAAAAGTGTGTGGGAAACATGTAAATCTCAAAAGTACGGCGTTGTCGCTCGAAAACACAAACGTTTTTTGTGCCTGGTTTCTCTTCATTAAGGACCATTTGTTCCTTCGCCGTTTCAAAGTTTGTTCCAATTCCCTGTTGAAAAACTGCAGCTTTGTTAGTTCAGCTGCCCATCATGCGTTCGTTCAAATGACCACGCAGAAAACTTAGCTTTCAACTGTTAGCTTTCAACCGTTTGCTATAAAAGACTTTTGATGCGGACCAGTATCACTCTACAATGAAGTTCCTGCTTCTCCTGGCAATCTGGACACCACCAATGGTGGGTGCTAGCCACCTCTTCCAAGGCGACATTCTTCTCACTGAGTAAGTAATTTGCTTTCGAAAATTAGAAAAAAGGCCTTGTGGTTGCACCATTAAAATTTTTCGATACAATGACACTGTTAGAATGTCTTGATAAAGTTTGCATGATTAACTTGTACCGTTTCGATACAACAAAATCTCTCAGAAGAAAAAGAAGAACCACTGCTAGACATACGTAATGAAAGCCAAAAAAATACTACAGCGTTAAAAGGATTGATAACTGAAGGTAAGCCCTAATTAATTTAGGAGTGCACAGTAAAGGTTATGCTTCTAAAAATACAGTGAATCTACCTTTAAGTTAGATTTTTGGAGGCTCGCAAAATACGTGACACTTCAAGAGAAGAAAAAACTAAACGGCAAGTAAACGGCGCTAGCAGCCTTTCCACTAATTGCCTAAAAGGCGAAGCCACGCCTTTTTGCGAACGCTGTACCATGGAGGCCCAAACGGATAATTTCTTGCTTCTATTTTATTTTTCATGTTCAAATTTGCTCACCGTCCGTCACTATACCATTTAAAAACTTTTAGTGATCAGCTTGACACAATCAAAGAGGATTTGACTGAATCTACCAATGCTCAGATTAGGCGAAAACGACAGATTCTCACTCGCGCAATTAAATGGACTGATAACACCGTCTATTACTACTTTGACCCTCCTTTCAGTAAGCATTTGTCTTTTCTACATAATATTTTGTTTAGATGCAACCAAGAAGCCTGCGGTTATTGCTGCTATGCAGGATATACAGTCGCGCACTTGCATCAATTTTGTGCAAAGCACTACGGCAGCTAACCGCATTAAGGTATTTTATCAACACATTGTTTCTGTTTTACTGTTACCACTTAGCTTAAAAACGTTTTCAGATATTCGAAGGCAAGGCTTGTTCTGCATACATGGGTATGATTGGCGGAGTTCAAGAACTATCTCTTGGAGATGGTTGTGATGGGGTTAGCCAAATGAATTGTACTTTGTTTCATAACCTTTAATTCAGATGTACACTGCAACTCACGAGCTCATCCACGCTCTTGGATTTATGCACACTCAAACGCGCTCTGATCGAGATAATTACGTCTTGGTAGACCACTCCAAAGTGCCCGTAAGAGTTTTTAAAAAAAAGTTGCAAACTGAACGCAATAGATCGCCAATATGTTTTTTGGCTTGTTAATCGCGAAGCAGAAATATTGTAAAATTTCTGCGTTTTTTTTAAGTTCGAGGGTTACACAATTTCTAAGAAATAACCTTGCGGGATAAATCAACCGTAAATCGCTTTCTATTTGAGTAAGCTTTTATTTAAGGAAGATTTGAATTATGGAAAAATGAACCCGGAAGAAAACATCCTTTATGTTCCTTATGACTTTGGAAGTGTGATGCACTATTGGTGAGAAACTTGCTTTGATACAAGAATTTTATGGAGTTTAGGGATATTGTGCCAAAAGATAACAGATATAACCACTCAGTGGGTAGTTGGTTTATGTCTTTCTACGATGGTCAGATGATTAACGACCACTATGGATGTGCATGTAGGTTCACGTAGTCTCTGATTAGGCACGTTGGCAAAATATAAATAAGGGTTTGCCTATAACACAATCGAAGTTGTTGTTAATAAAAGAATCGGTAGCCAAAAGGAAATATAAAATACAACATTGAAAAAGTACAACATAAAAACAAACAGATGGGCGATTTGCTTAATACTTTTTGAAATAATTCACACGGCCGGGCTACTTGCCACTGCTTGTTATTGGCACTGTTGGCAACACCTTTTGAGTAACTTAGTATCTTAATTTTCTTTTGAAAATGTTTATTTTTAAGCATCCTAAAAAATATTTTTTTTGAAGCGGGGCTTTGGACTTTTACTTTTGTCATTCTACAACTAATCATAATACAATGAATCGTTTTATACGTTTTATACAATGGATCGTTTTATACGATTGGCCGACAATTCCTTTGCGACAATTCTTTCGCCGACCGCGACAATTCCTCCGCATAATTCCACCGCGACAATTCCTATTGTTGCGTTGCCCGGTTTTCCGGCTTCTATACAGTTTGACTTTCCGGGGCACCCTAGAAACGCGAGGCGGCGTAAGGTTCCGCCAACACAAACAAGCATCCCTTCCTAATTAGAAACGGTTATCCTGTTAGAGGAGTGTAGCTCACTGTGTGGGTACCCAGCAAATAATCTAGGGTGTAGAAGAGTTGTGTAACGAGGCTGTAGTTGTTATTTTGTTGAATTTTCATAGCGAAAGTTGCAATAGCGAAGAAAAATTTGCGGCGGTGTAGGAAATACCGCGGCCGGAGGAATTGTCGCTGAATAATTGTCGCCCCCTCCGCCCGGAGGAATTGTCGGAGAATCGTGTTAGACCAATTTTTAAACTTTTTTCAGCCAAATGTCCTGCTACTACAGCTGCCAAGTGCAAGAATGGAGGTACTCAACACCCCAAAAACTGTGCTGTTTGCAACTGTCCTCTAGGCTATGGAGGAGCGCTTTGTGACGAGAGAGTTAGCTTTCTTAAAGAAAACATAATGATTAAATTTAGCCAATTCATCCTAGCTGTGGAGCGACTTTGTCTGCAACTATGAATTGGCAAACTAAAGAATTCTCTTTTGGTGATACAATATGGAAAACTAGAGCAATTGCAACAATGTGCACTCACTGGATTACGGTAGATATAGTCTTTTACAAAATTCGTATTTGGTTTAGGCTCCACTAGGAAAAAATATTCAGACCAAAATCACTTACATGTTAAACACACAGTGTATGAAAGGTTGTCTGATCAATGGAATTGAAATAAAAACTGATCCGGATACTAAGGCAGTAAATCCGAGGTAACAACATTTCTGATATTTTAAAACGTATTTAAGATTCTGCTGCCCCGAGTTCAACAACAAAACTTTTACTAGTAGCCTCAATCCTACACCACTTGTTGGCTATAACAGAATTCACACCACAACATTCAGAATTGAATATCGTTATGTTGATAGCACAGGACCGCCAGCTCCAATCACAACCAAAACAACCACGACCACAAAAATTCCGGCAACCACCACAACAGCAAAAATCACAACCAAACTTACGACGACTACCAAGATTAGCACAACACCCTCTAGGGTAAGCTTGCTTACACATTTTATCTATCCCGTTCAGCCAACTACTGCAAAAATTCCTAAAACTACTAAAACAACCACAACGACCAGGCATACGACAACTACCAAGCCTTCTACTACTACACCTGTCAGGGTGAGTTTATCTGCTTTATAACTGTATTTGCAAAGTGTACTGGTTACAGACGTTTTTCAACAATTTTTATCAGTTGATAGAAGTCAACATTTAAAGACTTTCAGAATCAGATCGTCAATCAGAACGTTACACTAAATAATCGGATAAAAATAATTTTTTTTAAATGACCTCGTATTAGATAGGGCTATCAAATGCCTTTAGCTCAAGCTCAGATGACATCAGTCTAAGACTTTTGTGAACAACAACCTTGTTTCGAAAACCAACGGTTGATTTGTTATAATATTTCGTAATCATTTTTTTTCCAAATTTTGAAGTATCAGAACTTTGTAGTTAATCATAGTATATTTTCTAAAAATATATTTTCTTGTGTGAAACCTTAAATTGGTTTGTACTATCAAAAGACTTTAGCCCAAACTTTTTGTCCTTCTGGGGAATGAGTAGAAACTTTGTCCGGAATACTTAAAAACTTCAAAGTATACACCTCGTCAAAACTACTCCTGCCAATTTGGCTGCGCACACTGTCTTAGTATATTGCACGTTTCACTCTAGAAACAACATCAAAACAATGACACGTTGTTCTGAAGTCGTTTTGGCACGTACTATAGTTGTTGTCTTTAAAAATTTTCTATCCTGAGCAAAAATCCGATTTGGTGAGCTGCCCGCAAAAACTACTTTATGAAAAATCTCTAAATTGGAGGCTGTTTCCAAGAGAAGAATTTTTCAATTGGTGATTTGATAGGTAAACCACTAATTAGGCCCATAGAATTTCGCAATAGATGAGCGCAGAGCCTTAGGACTTGCAATATAAAAACAAAGGGCCTTAATATAAGAACGTAGAACTTTGCAATAAAAAAACACAGAAGAACTAGATTTCGTAATACAAAAACGTAGAACCTGCCCAGTACACGTAGAAGGGGGGCCTGGGCCAAGAGCCTCTCCCGATGGTAACACATTCCGACCCTCTTATCTAACTTTTAGCTCACCCTCTCTCTTGTCCAAATGCAACGCTTGTACAATCACGGAAGACTGAAGCACTACTTTACTGGCGATCGTGAAACTGCAAATGGGTGGAGGGGACAAGGATTTGCTTCCGAAGGTAAGACATTTTTCATGAAAACTCTGAAACAAGAAACAGGCGTTGTTGGCTCCGTCGGTAGGGTTATCGATGCAAACAAGTACAACAGCAACCAAGCTGCATTGAGTGCTGCCTGCCCTTCCCTGGTGAAACTTCGCACGTTTTTCTCCCAAGTTGGTGGGAAAATGTGTCTTTTTGAACTATTCTGGTAATTTAGGCACTCAATTCATAACGGCAAACAATGGAGAAGCACAAGCTTATATCAGAGCGGGATGGAGCGAGTCTCGGGTAGGTTTCACTCAAAAAAGATAAAACAATTTTCTAAAGGGCCCGTAAGGGGCCTTTTCGGATTGGAAATGAATGGTATGCTAATCGAGCCATTTCAATTGAAATAATTTTTCCGAACACCGCTCCAGACTACGGCCGTGCGCAAAATGCTTGCCAAGTCTTCATTAGCATGCGATTCTGAAAAGGCCCCTTACGAGCCCTTTAAGGTTGCCGGTTATTGTTCTTCTTCACGAGCTTGCGGAGCTAACAAAAATCTCCGACGTGTGTCTGCTTCAGATGGATGTGAGCAAAATTATTAAAAACTTACGCAAGTTTTCAGCCGATACGCTTCACATCACTGATGACTACGAATTGAATATCCTCAACGGAGGTCCTCGTTGGGGTGGCTCGTTGTCGCCGACCATTTGCTGGCTATTCTAACCATGAAATGTGGTTATACAATTTAAATAAACGTGAAAATTATTTGTTCAACCTATTTATACAAATACACAAGCAAAAAAACCTGTTTAGTAAATAAACAGTAAGTAATTCCTTTGTTTCGCCCCTAAGCAACTGAAAGAGAAATTACCAGTAAATAAGAGTGAGCGGGGCAAATGTAAATAAGCAAGTAAACAGAGTATTGTCCTATTATACTGACGCAAACATGATTTTCCGCAAATCACCAGCATAAGATCGCTGTCGCCAAACGGAAATTATTTGATAATTGTGGAAACTTGCAAAACATGCTCTGCTGACAAATATATAGACTACAAGTACAGCACCTCAAATGGCTGGAGCAATCTAATTTTTCTCGCAGATTCTAAATTGGTAGTTGTAGTAGCTGTAGTTAGATATATTTTTGCCTCCTTTTTCCCTTCAACAACAAACCATTCAGGCTAAAAATCATTAACAACGAACGTTTGTTTTATAATGTTGTCACATGATTGACACAAAAGCAAACATGTTCAAACCATACCGCGTCAATGAAACTCAGGCACAACTGAGCATACATTCATCAAATTTGTTTTAACTTGTCATGAGTTGTATTATACAACCCGCTTGAGAGAGAAAAACTTTTTCTTTAAGCAGGCAGATGGGTAATATGTTTAGGTGTCGGTCACAACCATTAATAGTTGAGTCAAAGTTTGGGTCTGTGTTAGTATTGCAAAATTAGTTACTATTTTAAAATGAGGTTTTAACTGCTGAATCAAAAAATTGAACGCCTAAAGGAAAAAGAAGTAATTTTGTCTAAAAGTATACAAAATGTTTTTTACCTTTAAAATGTTTGTGGGGGGGGGGGGGGAATGTATTGAACAAGCGGGCCAAGCATAAACTGTAGGTAAAGTAGAGTAAAAAAAATCATTAATCAAAAGTTGACGTAAAGTTAGTTTTTCATCGCTTGGAGGGCGCTGCTTTGTCGTAGGGTTCATCCTATTTGGAGAGTGTTTTAATCCTTTATAATAAAACCCTACCGTGTTTGTTTGTGTGTGTGTGTGTGTAGTGTATCAGCGTAGGTCCACGCGTTCATTTCCCCAGCGAAAGAAGGTGAGTTCTGCCTTAGGCCGAGTTTCACGTGCTTCACGGCATTTTCACGGCCGAAGGACGAGTAATAACTGGCTGTAGGCCATGAATCTGCTGCCACAGGCTGCTTAATTAAGCGGCCGAAGACCGCGTGTCGGTGCGCCCGTAGGCCGCAAACAAGGGGGGTGCGCGCCGTAGGCGCGCGTACCCTTTTGGTCATCAACATAAACGCTCTCACGGACAGAAAAATGACCGACTTCCTTAAAACAAAAGAACCCCCGCTTTTAATGTTTAGGGAACCACGCTTCCCTCATTGTTAACCTTTGTTTCAATTGGCTGTTAAAAAGACTTTTTGTAGCTTTGTTAGTCCAGCTGCACATCATATATGTGAACAAAGGAACATGCGAAAAAATCATTCAGTTATCGTTCCCCCGTTCGCTTTAAAAGGCTTTTGATGCGGAACAGTGTCATTCAACAATGAAGCTCCTGCCGCTTCTGCTTACCCTTGGGACTCTGTGGGGTCTAAATGCCAACCTCTTCCAAGGCGACATGCTTCTCACCGAGTAAGTGTTTTTTTCTTCTGAAAACCGCAAAAGCGGGCATTGTGGTAACCCTGTTAAACACCTCGCAAAAAGTCCATTATTATATGTAGCGGTAAAGGTAAAATAATTTATAGCACAATTGTTGGCGTACTGTTAGATGTGATGCCCAAACGATAACAACCACAACAACTGAACGTTTTGTCTTTTTCTTATTTGTCGCTTTGTGGACATTTTTATAAGCATGTCTTTTGATTTTTCAATTTACGTTTTCTTTAAGTATTCACGTATCCACAGCAACTATAAATTTTTAATATTTTCAGTGATCATCTTGACACAATCAAAGACGATTTGACTGAAAACACCAGGCGAAAACGTCAGGCTTACACTCCTACAAAAAAGTGGATTGATAACACAGTCTACTACTACTTTGACCCTAAATTCAGTACGCTAAGTTTTCTGTTTTCAAGATTTTTTTTTTATTCAGATGCAACGAAGAAGGGTTCGGTTTTGGCTGCCATTCAGGACATTGAATCTCGAACTTGCGTTAAATTTGTTTTAAGCGCGACGGCAGTGAACCGCATTAAGGTAAAACCATTACATTTTTTTTAATATACGTTTTTTTTATAGATTTTTGACGGCATTAGTTGCTATGCACATGTGGGAATGCGCGGCGGACTTCAAGAACTATCCCTTAAAGATGGATGTGAAGGAGTTCGTTAAAATCAGTTTTTTCTTTATTGCTATACTTTTAGATCTACGTTGCGACTCATGAGCTTATTCATGCTCTTGGATTTATGCATACTCAAACGCGCTCCGATCGAGATAATTACGTCAAAATAGACCACTCCAAAGTGCCGGTAAGAAAGGAGGCAACATTTTGTCAGCAGAGAATTTTGTTAAATAAGTTTTACCACTAAACGTGAATTTCTTTGAAAAATTAATATTGTTTTCAGAAAGATGCGAATTATGGTAAAATGGACGCGGTTGAAAACACCCTTTACGTTCCTTATGACTATGGAAGCATTATGCATTATAGGTAAACATCTTACCTTGATACAAACTCATAATGTTTTTTTAAAGAGATGAAAAAATTGTGCCGAAAGATAACAGATATAACAACTCCTTGGGAAGTAACTTTTTGTCTTTCTACGACATCCAAATGATCAACGACCACTATGGATGTGCATGTAAGTTGTGTGTGATGGAGTTTGAGACAAGAAAAACTAAGACCGACCATTTTTCAACTAAAAATGTAATACGGTTTATTCACCGAGATTTTTGCTTGGTTTGCCACAACCCGCGGAGTGAGACAAACTAATCAAAAAAATGTAGGCTGAGGTCTCGAGACAATAATCACAATTTTGTTAGATCCAGTTTGAGAAACGTTAGACGCTTGATAATTAGACATTAAAACGTTTTTATGTTTTCACACCACACGAAGCTGTGAACGGTTACTATTTTACCAAACTTGTTTCAGCAAAATGCCTCGCTGCTACTGCTGCCAAGTGTAAAAACGGAGGAGTTCCCAACCCGAGTAATTGCGTCACTTGCAACTGCCCTCTTGGCTACGGAGGAGCCCTATGTGACCAAAGGGTTTGTTTTCTCAGCGGAAAAATTAAACGATGATGTTCAGCCAGTTGATCCTAATTGCGGAGCAACTTTGTCTGCCACTGGAAATTGGCAAGCTAAAAAATTTTCGTTTGGATTGACTACTGATTTTACTATAAGAGATGTCGCAATAATGTGCACCCACTGGATCACGGTAGACTCAGTTACTCCCAAAAATCTACAAAAAGTTTAGGCGCCAATTGGAATGACAATTGAAACAAAAATCACCTATATGTCGAACTCGTTGTGTATAAGTGGATGCGATGTAAACGGAATTGAGATAAAAACTGATACTGATACTAGAGCGGTAAACCCAAGGTAAGACTAGTTTTTACTTGCAATAAACCTGTTCAGATTCTGCTGTCCTGAGTTCAACAACAAAATTTTTACTAGTGATCTCAACCCTACTCCAATTGTTGCTTACAACAGATACCACTCGACAACTTTTAGAATTGAATACCGTTATGTTGATAACGGACCTTCCTTGTGCTTCCTTAACCCGCCTAAAGCGGGTTAAGGTAGCAGTGTGCTTCCTTAACCCGCCTAAAGCGGGTTAAGGTAGCAGTGTGCTTCCTTAACCCGCCTAAAGCGGGTTAAGGTAGCAGTGTGCTTCCTTAACCCGCCTAAAGTGGGTTAAGGTAGCAGTGTGATTCCTTAACCCGCCTAAAGCGGGTTAAGGTAGCAGTGTAATTCCTTAACCCGCCTAAAGCGGGTTAAGTTAACAATTTGATTCCTTAACCCGCCTAAAGCGGGTTAAGGTAGCAGTGTAATTCCTTAACCCGCCTAAAGCGGGTTAAGCTAACAATTTGATTCCTTAACCCGCCTAAAGCGGGTTAAGCTAACAATTTGATTTCTTAACCCGCCTAAAGCGGGTTAAGCTAGCAGTGTGATTCCTTAACCCGCCTAAAGCGGGTTAAGGTAGCAGTGTGATTCCTTAACCCGCCTAAAGCTGGTTAAGGTAGCAGTGTAATTCCTTAACCCGCCTAAAGCGGGTTAAGCTAACAATTTGATTTCTTAACCCGCCTAAAGCGGGTTAAGGTAGCAGTGTGATTCCTTAACCCGCCTAAAGCGGGTTAAGGTAGCAGTGTAATTCCTTAACCCGCCTAAAGCGGGTTAAGGTAGCAGTGTAATTCCTTAACCCGCCTAAAGCGGGTTAAGCTAACAATTTGATTCCTTAACCCGCCTAAAGCGGATTAAGCTAACAATTTGATTTCTTAACCCGCCTAAAGCGGGTTAAGCTAGCAGTGTGATTCCTTAACCCGCCTAAAGCGGGTTAAGGTAGCAGTGTGATTCCTTAACCCGCCTAAAGCTGGTTAAGGTAGCAGTGTAATTCCTTAACCCGCCTAAAGCGGGTTAAGCTAACAATTTGATTTCTTAACCCGCCTAAAGCGGGTTAAGGTAGCAGTGTGATTCCTTAACCCGCCTAAAGCGGGTTAAGGTAGCAGTGTAATTCCTTAACCCGCCTAAAGCTGGTTAAGGTAGCAGTGTAATTCCTTAACCCGCCTAAAGCGGGTTAAGCTAACAATTTGATTTCTTAACCCGCCTAAAGCGGGTTAAGCTAGCAGTGTGATTCCTTAACCCGCCTAAAGCGGGTTAAGGTAGCAGTGTGATTCCTTAACCCGCCTAAAGCTGGTTAAGGTAGCAGTGTAATTCCTTAACCCGCCTAAAGCGGGTTAAGCTAACAATTTGATTTCTTAACCCGCCTAAAGCGGGTTAAGGTAGCAGTGTGATTCCTTAACCCGCCTAAAGCGGGTTAAGCTAACAATTTGATTTCTTAACCCGCCTAAAGCGGGTTAAGGTAGCAGTGTGCTTCCTTAACCCGCCTAAAGCGGGCACCCGCTACCGTAACCCAGGCTACAGTAACCCAAACACGCCAAACGCAATTTTTTTTATCAGAAGTCCGTACCTCCATAATTTATCAGTATAAGCCCATTTGAACGTCTTTGAAATCTATGTCACTAACAACTTGACATTTATAAAAATCGCGTCTTAAAGGGACCATCAGGGTCCTTTTTAAAGATTATTTTAATTAATTAATTTAATTTAATTGATCAATTATATACTTATCATTTTCAACTTCTTTTTCCTAAAAAGCCGTAATTTCAAATCAAAACTCAAAATTTTTTTTTCAACGGGCGCCAGCTTACGTTTTTTCACACCATCTGCCCGCTGTCCAAGTTGAAAACCGCTGGGGATAAAGACCACGCGGCGCTGAACTTCCATCGACCTCATAGCCAACTGGTTAGCGCCGGTGGCTGTTAACCAAACGGTCCCATGTTCGGTTCCACTCTCGTGCAAATGGTTTTGCTGACAAAAAGAAAAGTAACTGATAAAGTCGTACTGTTGTATTCTGACGTTGGTTTTAATTGTAGAAAAAAGGTCCCTGATGGTCCCTTTAAGCTAACAGTCGCTAAGAACAACTGAGTCTTATGTTGTCGTCTCTCTCTGTCTCTCTCTTCGCTTTTTTCTTCGTACATCGCATTTTTCTTCCTTCTTCGTACATCGCTTTTTTACATTCTCCATTCTTCGCTTTTCTTTTTGCCACACAGCGCTTTGAACCATCAAGTTATCAAGAATCTCCCCATTAGCATAATCTATGCCAATTTCTCTCGTCGACCCGCCTGTTTTCGAAACTGTCTCCCTCGTGAATGCACCCAAAATGCACTCTTACTACGCAGATGTTATTGGAGAGTTGCCAAGTTTCTGTATCTCTTTCCCCTCTCGTTGTCTGCGCTCTCTCCTCATTTGCGTAACATATGCGAAATTTTCTGGTCGTCTGTTGTTTAGGTACAGCCTGGCTCTCGTGTCTTTGCACAGGCAGATACCAATTATGAGTCTCTGTTTTCTGTGTTTCCTCGAAGAATCTTTGTCTCTCTCTCTCTCTCTCTCTCTCTCTCTCTCTCTCTCTCTCTTTCTCTCTCTCTCTCTCTCTCTCTCTCTCTCTCTCTCTCTCTGAGTCTTACAACTGCAACAACTGAGTCTTGTGTTGTCGTTTTTCTCTCTCTCTCTCTCTTTTTCTCTATGTCTGTCTGTCTCTCTGCCTCTCTGACACACAGACTCTTTCATTTTTTCTATCACACACACACATACACATACACACACGCACACACACTCTTGCTTTTAAAGGGGCAGACAAGTTTCACACTCATGCGAATTATGTGCTATAAAGACTTGGCCGACTGATGGTCGCTTTAAGGTTTTGCTGTTCCCATTCATTCCCTTCCACCTCCCAACCCCGTTTCGCTCTTTGCCCTAATTTCACCCCATTCTGCACACTTCGCTTATATTTTTGTGTTAGACTACGTTTCAAACCGTCAAGTTATCAAGCATTTCCCCATTGTCGTAATCTGCGCAAAATTCCCTCGGCGTCTCGCCCGTTTTCGAAACTGTCCGCACTCGTGAATGCACCCGAAATGCACTCTTAATACGCAGGTGTTGTTGGAGAGTTGCCTAGTTTCTGTGTCTCTTTCACTCCCGCCGTCTGCGCTCTCTCATTTGCATTTGAGTTTCAGTTTTCCGTGTTACCTCCAAGAACCTCTCTATCTCTATCTCTTTGTCTATCACTTTATCTATATTTGTGTATCTGACATTATTTATAAAGAAAAAGTTCCCATTCAGACCCGCATATACCGGGGCCTCTCTACACTTCAAAATTTTCGACTCACACATGTGAGGACTGGGATTATCAGGGACTTCTTGACTCAGACACCAGAAGGTGAGTAAACTTTAATGGTAGAGAGAGAAAGCGACAGAGAGACTCTCCCCTCTCTCTCTCTCTCTCTCTCTCTCTCTCTCTCTCCCTTTCTCGGAGAGACAGAGAGACTCTCTCTCTTCTCTGCCTCTGCGGCCTCACATTAGCGTTTTCTTGCAGATCCTTCGAAATTTGCGGCGGCTTTGGTTAATTTTTAAAGTCTTGAGGGAGTTAAGGGTCCTCGTTAGGCGTTAGGATTATAAATCGACATTTCGATTTATTGACATGAAATTTTGCATTTTTAAAGGGGTCCTTTTTCAAGTTTATTTTAATCAATATATTTAATTTAGTTTATCAATTATCTATTCATCATTTTCGACACCTTTTTCCTTAAAAGCCGTAATTTCAAATCAAAACTCAAAATTATTTTTTCCAACGGGCTCCAGCTTACGTTTTTTCACACCATCTCCCTGCTGTCTAAGCTGAAAGCCGCTGGGGATTAGGAACACGCAGCGCTGAACTTCCATCGACCTCATAGCCAACTGGTTAGCGCCGGTAGCTGGTAACCAAACGGTCCCGGGTTCGGTTCCACTATCGTGCAAATGGTTTTTGCTGGCAAAAAGAAAAATAACTAATAAAATCGTACTGTTGTATTCTGACGTTGGTCTTAATTGCAGAAAAAAGGCCCCTGATGGTCCCTTTAAGCAAATCCCTTATACTTAAACGCTACGGTTTCTGTGTGTGTGTGTGTGCGTGAGTGCGTGAGTGCGTGGGTCTGTGTGTTGAATTGAATTTTTCAGCCAAGCCTCTTCCACCGATCTGGCAACGGCCCGCCGTTTGGGAATGATCGAAGGCAATCACCGACTCTGTGCTCTCCGTACCTTGAAAAAGAAGACTGGGGAGGCGCCAAGAAGTCCCTCCGAGACTCAGTCCTGGTAATAGTTAAAAGCGTATCCGTTTTTATTTTATTTGCAGGTGATTGTCAAGACCATCTACGGCAGTTTGAGCGGTTGGAGTCCGCTCATCAGGTTCATCACAGCAGCGACAACTCTGACAGCAGCGACGTGGAAGAGGAGCCAATACAGCCGGATTCCAAGCGCATCTCTCGTTGGGTTAGTTTTGAACCTACCAACCAGTACACCAACATCATGGACAGCCTCACCGTCGATGATATTTTCTTCACTTATGATTGCAACAAAAATATTTTTTAAACCTCGAAAGCAAAATAAGCAGAAATTAACGTGTTTGTTGCAGGTCATCAAAAAAGAGAAGATCGAGACACCCGACAGTGCCACAACTACCGCCACTACCCCTTCTGCGGCGGATTACCGTTGGCTGCCCTGGCTGCGCAGGACGTCAAGGTCAAATACGAAGAGGGGGACGAGGATGTTAGTTTCGTTATATACTTAATGAGAAAATGGGTTATTTTATGGCACAGATCTTTGACGGTATTGAAGGAAGAGTTACGGAACATATATACATGCACACACGCACATTCTTTCATACGCACACGCACATATACACTTACTTACAAATGTACACACGTACAAACGTACACGAGTTACAATCAAAGAGAGAGAGAGAAAGAGAGAGAGAGAGAAAAAAATAGAGACAGGGATACAGAAACAATCAGAGAAAAAGAGGAAGAGAGAGGGAGAGAGAGACACAGAGACAATACGTATTAAAACTTAAAACGGTGATTAATTTCAGAAAACCTTCTTCGACGTTGAAGAGATAATTGCCAAACACCTCGAGGCCCGTGGTTGTGCAGCTCCGTCTCCACCGCCCTTCTGAATTTCTCGCCCTGTCCCTTGTCCTTCCCCAAATGAATTATTAGTAAAACCCAGGAAGTAAGGAAAAGTGGGATGATAGTTTACAGGCAGCGTATGTTAAAAACAAACAACTCATGTGAGTTTGCGGAAAAACGAGGTTATCACAGGGTTTGTTGTTGGCCGTTTGACGGCCTTCTTCTCCTTCGTTTTTGAAGGGGCGACTGAGGAAGTGAGGGGTTTTCTGTGTTGGCTCAGGACCTCCGAATTGAGACATTCGTCGATGTGGCTGTTCAGAAGGCGGTCGTCCAGGGGCAATTCCGCCGAGCAGATGGGACACGACACGGTGGGATCAGGGCTTCTGAAAATTCGTAAATTGGCCCGGTGCCCGCGTTTGACGAAAGCTATAAATGCTGCTGCAAAAAGCGGGGAAATGGAATCGATAACCAGTCGCTGTATTATTCATTGCGGGCCTGTTTACTAGTGGCTGACACGGTGTTTTCAATCAACACCACGATGGCCGAGTGGTTAAGGCGTTGGACTTAAGTTCCAATGGAAGGAATTCCGCGTGGGTTCGAACCCCACTCGTGGTAAAACTTTTGGTCTGAACGACATCCGTACATGGTTATAGCACCTTCACCCGTCAGTAAAAAAAATGATGAAATGAAAGACAGACAAACATATATGGCTTTGGGTCATTCCTTATTATTATAACTATCGCAGATTGAGTTTTACTTCCCTTACATTCGCGCATGCGTCATTGGTGGACGTGAGGTACTTGCGGAACCTACAAAAGTTGACGTTTGGTTGAAAAAAGTAAGAAAAAAATTGACGGGGGGCTTACGTTGCCTCCGAAGCTTCATTTGGGGGACTTATGCATCGAACCCCCCAAACACTTCCCGTTCAGCCATCGTTGGCTCATTCCTTTCCGGAATGTTATGACTCACTTCCACCCCGAAAAGCCATCTATTTGAATGAATCGTCAAACTGTTATCTACGTTCAGGCAAACCATAGTTCTTTTCAGAAGGGCCGGCCCGTTTGCCAATACAAGTGTCGGCCCGGGCCGGACTGAGCCCTTTTAGGGCTGCCCGGCCCACAAATTTGACCCCATTTTGTATTCTTTTTCCAAGGGCGGGCCGGCCCTCAAATTTGATAGCCCTGCCCGGCATGTTACAAGGGACGAGAAAAGTGTGGGCCCGGATGTGAACTTGCAAAATTTAAATTTCTTTAAATCGTTTTTCAGCTTACATAAATTTTTGAAACCTTCAAAACTCCATCATAATACTTCTATTGCATACTTGAACTAACACTAAGTTAGCAAAAATTAAGTACCCCGACCAGGATCGAACCTTGGTCGCGTGGGTGACAGTTTGACACATAGATGAACAAGCGCCCGTAGGTTCAGTAGAGGGGGGTAGCGCCGAGCCTAATTTCCTATTTGGGGGACTCGCGCCGGGCGCAAAACGGACCCCGCGGGTAGCTTGTTCATGTATGGTTTGACAGGCGGTCCGAGTAGACGGTCCGAAGTGGGCCGGACCCAGGATATTTCAAGTCGGCCCGCGAGAACAATGGCTGGAGGCATCGCTGCACAGGCGGCGTTTGGGGGATCGATGTGTAAGCCCCCGTTCGGGACAAAAGCTTTACCACGAGTGGGGTTCGAACCCACGCGGAATTCCTTCCATTGGAACTTAAGTCCAACGCCTTAACCACTCGGCCATCGTGGTGTTGACTGAAAACACCGTGTCAGCCACTAGTAAACAGGCCCGCAGTGCATAATACAGCGACTGGTTATCGATCACTCCGCTTCTTTCGGCTGCACGAACGATTTTCATAATATTCTTCGTACCTCGATTCGCGGGAAGTTCCAGGTTTCTCGTCATCAACGGCCTCCTCTTTGTCTTCGCTGCCACTGGCCAGAATCTCGCAGAAATCTTCATTGTCGTCTTGCAGCTTTGGCCTCTTAGCGGCGTTGAAGAAGTCCAACACCTGGAAAATGGGTGTGTGCTTAATTGTCTGCGTGCCTAACCAAGTATATTGGATTCTTATAATAATAATAATATTTATTACGTTGGCTAGCAACGTGCTGACACTTTATGAACAATGGAACTATGAGAAAAACTTAGAAAGCGATTTAAAGGAGAAGGAGGGCTGTGGCGGGGGTTGGCGGGACAGCGGGGGTCCCTCATAAGGCTTTGGCAGATTCATGCGATACTTGTTCCTAGCGAACCTATGTACAAACCGCTGATGGGTCTCAGAGAGGGCTTTATACATGCTAATGGCCTCAGGTTTACCATCGATGGTACTAAAGAGATAACAAATGCGCTCGGCGAGGGGGTTTTTGGGGTCTACATAAGGGGGTTCTACGTAGGGAGGTTCCTCATGAGAATCCGATGACTCGGCAACTACAGCGGGGTCGCACCTAGCTTGTTCGACCGCAGAAAGGTCGGGATCCTGGGACTCGGCGTTCTGGGCAGACAGCGGGAGGTCAGCCGCTGGTGTCGTGAGGTTTGCATCTCTAACTGCCCATTTGTCTTCTCTGCGTCCCTAACCATCCCTCTGTTTAATTTTGTGCGTCTCTAACCCCGTCAGTCTATTTCTCTGCGTCTCTCACCACCCGTCTGTCCGATTCTCTGCGTCTCTCACCACCCGTCTGTCCGATTCTCTGCGTCTCTCACCACCCGTCTGTCCGATTCTCTGCGTCTCTCACCACCCGTCTGTCCGATTCTCTGCGTCTCTCACCACCCGTCTGTCTGTTTCTCTGCGTCTCTAACCCCCAAACTGTCTGCTTCTCTGCGTCTTTAACCCGGACTGTCTAATTCTCTCACCGTTTTCTTACTAGCTTCAGGTTCATCAACGAAGTGCAGGTGGCTGAGCCTCACTCCCACGAGACGCATCTCTTGGCCGAATTCCTTGGCGAGGATGCCGTTGGCGGCCGAAAGTATCCCTAAAACGCGATTAAATTGCCCAAAAAACGTCATTTCCCACCATCGATGTCCGAAATAAGGGTGGGGAAGGTGACGGAACGAGTGAGGACGTCAAACGACGACAGCTTGATTTTCAAGGTAACACAGCGGGCTCCTAAACAGACGAGATTAACTGAAATTAGCGGAAAAAAGGTACCTTTGAGGCCGATTTTCGAGATGTCTCCGGCGAGTTCTTCACAAATCATCTTCACTATTTGCTTCAACTCGGTTTCGTCCTTGGTGGGTCTGAACGTGGTAGTTTAGACAGCTTTAAAGGAACCATCAAGAGAAATTTCAATTGAAGGGACCATCAGATGTCCGGGCTAACAGTTTGAGCCATAACCAGTGCGCCCACCCTCTTTTGCGTTAAAAAATCCATACTTTGTGGGTGATCTACAGTATTTCCTGCCAGCCAGGTGTTAATAGGGCCAAAATCCATAACTGTGACTGATGGGGATACCCCCTATGTAATAAAACTTAGGAAAGTCCAGACACTGTCCCCCAAAGCTTGCTGTTATAGAAAGGTCCCCCGGGCTTTTTCAAATGACGGGCCGGGCGTAGGGATTTTTCGGGACGGCCCGGTCAGGGTATGAAAAAAAAATGAAAATATTTGCATAAACCGGTACAATAATCTTTGAAACTGCTTTAAATAACTTGATACTGTTTGTTAATAACATATAAATAAATATTAGTCGTACAAAAAAAGAATGTCACCGACCGGGATCGAACCCTGATCGTGCGGGTAGCAATCTGACTGGGTGGTTCAGGGTAAACAGGCCGCCCAGGGCCGGGCCGGCCAATGAGAACCCCGAGGGGCCATAAGGAGACATTTCATTATAAAGAGACCAAAGAGATTTAGAAAGAGGATCCAGATGGTCCCCCGAGACAAGCGGCTGATAAGAAAAACCAACTTACGTGAAAGTCCTTTCCACAGATACACTTTTTCGCCGGGAGTCGCCCTCTCTCGCCCGGCTGGGCAGCCCCAAAGCCACCCTTAGAAACGATTCCTGAAGACTGAAAAAATCATGCAAATTGGTAGTTTACCTGGCTGAGGGCGCTGAAGACGAATTTGAGTGAGGAGCGTTTCTGAAGAATATCTCCAACGGTGGCCATGCCACAGGCCTGCAGATGAGCTTCCGATACTCTTCCAATGCCACAGACCTGAAAAAATATATTCAATTCAAAATTAAAACAGAACGGGCTGCCAGCAGGCCACCCAATCTTGCACCCCCAGAGTGTGATTTTAGCCCCCACCCCCCCCCCCCCCCCAAACTTATGCGGGGTTACCCCAATTCAGACCCTCAAAACAAGGAGTTACCAGGTTTTAGGTGGGGGTGACCCTATTTTAGGCCCCAAGAGTTAAAGGTCCATTATTAAGGCGCAAAACTAAAGGTTATTCTAAGTCCACGCGGTTAGTCAATTTCAGCCCCAAAGTTAAGGTTACAAAAGTTTCACACTCCCAGGTGAGCGATTTACCCAATTTAAGACCCCAAACTCTTCAGGGAACGTTTGGTGGGCTCGATGGGTAAGCACCCCTTCCACATGCAAAGTAAGGGTCCTTTACTTTTTGGTAGTATTTTCAACCAAGATGTTGCATGCCTACGGGTACGTCAAGAGACGAGGTTTTACGTAAAGTAAAGTAACGCTCCGTTGCGTAAAAACTACTATAAAACACCCGTTCCCCCGTGAATGTCTCATTTCTACTTTGGTCTCTTCGCCAGCCGGCCTCCAGATGAGTGACGAGGACTCTTCGGCCTGCACTCCTCTCTCCTACTCCGTGGCTGAGACCAGAAACGGCCATCTGGTGAACCACCGCCTGGGAGTGAGGTACCCGGAACGCCCCGCCTGGGGGTACCACTCGAAGGAGCAGTACAAGGCACGGAGGATGAAGAGGAAGAAGGCGCAGAAGGAGAGGGAGGAAAAGGAGGAAGAGAGGCAGGAGAGAGACTTCCTGGGAGCAGTCGACATGGAGGATGTGGAGAAGATTCTGGAGGTGGAGGAGGTGGTGCTCTTCTACCCGGCTGAGGAAGAGGTGGGTTCTGTCTCCCTTTGTAGATCTCTCAATGCCTCATTTCCAGGTCTCTGCCTCCCCTCTGAAGCTCCATCTGGCCTACAAGAACGAGCAGTCCCGTCTCTCCATCTACCCTCTGAAGAACCGCCACGGGGAGTGGCGTCTCTCGGCCGACTCTTCCGGAGCCTCGTTCGACAGTCTTCAGAAGCTCCTCGACTACTACCGCTTCTTCCGATGCATCGACGTCCGCAACAACCAGCTGTCCCTCTTCCCCGACAGACAGTCGGCCGAAGACCTGACGGAGTTTGCGACTACGCCCATTAATGATCGAAAATTCCCGTGGTATTAAACGTAGATTTCCGGTTGTGGTCTTGTTGTTTCTTGTTATCCCCAAATTGTGTTATTGTTTGTTTTTGTCATACTATTACTGTGACTTGGGAAGCATACCAAGAATGGCATATATGTTTTACCCAGGTGATACTTACTCATGGAGTGTTTGGGGGTTCAATTTGTAAGCCCCCCAAAGTGCCTCGGAGGCAACGTATCCCACTTTCATTTTGGGGCTAGGATTTTCAACCAAACGCCAAGTTACGTAGGTACCGCGAGCAGCTTACGTCCAACTATGTACTCATGATCAGTTCAAGATCAGAAAACTAAGGGGCTACAGAATTTGTGACCCCATTTAAGAAAACTTTGGGAAATTGGAACTATCCCCATTTCTTCTTAACAGAGATAGGCCAAAACACGACAAAGGTTCGATCCTGATAGGTGAATGTCTTTTCTCTTTTTTTTTTTTTTTTTTTTTTTTTACAATAGGCTTCTTTTTAGTTCGCTGTTGATGTATTCTCAGTGGTGGCAAACGGCCGGCCGGCCGTGGGACATTTCGAAACTATTCGAAATTGAACTTTTTGTATTTTTTTCGACATTAAAACGGTTAAAATTGGTGTTTTCCATTATTTCTGATATTTTAATATTCTTAATTCTAGTTGTTTATCGTTACTTAATCAAACCGGAAAAATAAAATTTTCGAAGAAAAAAAAATTTTCTCTCCAAGGCCGCAAAAACGGCCGGCGGCCGGCCGCACAAATTTGCCACCCCTGCGTATTCTGACAGTCATGGGCCGCTTTTAATGGGTGTCGATAATCTCAGACCGCGTTTTGTGGTTCCTGGCGGCTATATACCGCTTTTACTGGTTCAGGGCATCCCAGGTAGCTTTTACCGTTAAGGACAGAATCAGGCCGCTTTTTCCTGTTCCAGGCAGCCTCAGGTCGCTTTTATTAGGCTTTATTAGACCCCAGAATCACATATCCGTACTCTGACAACGTCAGGTCGCTTTTATTGAGTCTTGGCGGCTTCAGGCCGCTTTTCATAGTTTCTGGCGGCCTCAAGTCGCTTCTTTTGGTTCAGAACACCACAACGTCGCTTTTACTTGCCCCAGGCCGCTTATAATCGCCCTTAGGCCGCATTTAGTTAGAACTGGTAGAATTTAACCTCTTGTACTGATTCAGGACCTACAAGACTAGCGTTTACCGGTTCCAGTCAACCTCAGGCCGCTTTAATCGTAGCCTCAGGCCTGGTACACGCCACCTCCAGGCCACTGTTCCCATTCTCTGACAGCCTAGATATTTTTGACTTCTCACGGGCCGGGCCATTTGGAAAATTTTGGTCGGCCCGGCCCTGGACAGCCCATTTACCTTGGACCACCCAGTCAGATTGCTATCCACACGACCAGGGTTCGATCCCGGTCGGTGACATTCTTTTTTGTACAACTAATATTGACTTATTTATTGGTATCAAACATTACTACGTAATTTAAAGCGGTTTAAAAAATTACTGTACCGATTTATACAAAATTTAAAATTATATTTTTTTATACCGGAGCCGAGCCGTCCCGAAAAATCCCTCGGGCCAGGCCGTCATTTTAGAACCCCGCCCACCTGGCATTACTCTATTCAATCCTCCGCCAAGTTAGTTTTCTAAAACCAACCTTCCTGATAGGCAAATTCTTGAGGAATTCCATAATAACGGCGTAATCATTGGCCAACTCGTACTGGCCATTCGGTTTGTTGAGGTCTGAGCAGATCTTGGCCAGCATGAAATTGGCGGCGATTCCGGCACTGCAGGTCAAGCCAGTCGCCTGCTCCACACGGAAGCGAATCTCTCGCACTACCTGAATTTCGCGTTTAACGACAAAAAAGAGAGGCAAACCTCGCTTCTCCCACAGCCGAATTCCATCTCGTCTTCGTAGGTAACGCGTTCCTGGCCACACGTTTTGCAAAGTTCGGTGATTTTCTGCAAATCTTCTGTAACGTCGCTCTGGGCTATCAAAGGCAGGCGACAGGTACAACCAGCGTAGCGTTTACGGACGAATTTCTCTGAAAAGATCAGGTAAATGAAGAATCGGCAACAGGTTGTAATGATTGCCGACGGAAAATTATGGGGGCCTAACTGAATACTATAGGAGACTTATCTGATCGCCCAGCACAAATAGGGAGCCTACCTAAGACTTAAGAGAGACATTTAGGGGGCTTAACCGCCTACCATGGGGGTGGAACTAACGTTGTGATATTAGGACCAAGCATGGCCCTACCAAAAACTTATGCCCCCAATTGAGTTGAATGGGGGGGGGCAAAACTGAGACATTTTTGGGGGGGGGGGCGTAATCGAAGATCATACAAAACTTAATTTAGCAGTACATGTGGGGTCTTAACTGAATACCCAGTTCTTCTATACCGGAGTTCTCACGGGCCGGGCCATTTGGATAATATTGATCGGCCCGTTTACCTTAGACATCCCAGTCAGCCACCCACACGACCAGGGTTCGACCCCGATAGTTGACATTCGTTTTTGTATAACTAATATTGACTTATATGTTAGTAACAAACATTATTAAGTTATTTAAACGAGTTTTTTTTTTAAAATGTTCTACCGATTTATACAAAATTTAAAACGCAGTTTTTATAGGATTCGAGCTAGAACTAGCTGGTTGTGACATAGGAGCAAAACTCAAAAGTGCCTTCTGGGACCTACGGCATTCGATTCTACACAGTCTTGGCTACATTTTATCTTATTAGGTCAAAAAAAATTAGGGCACACCTCATTCTGAAAAAACGCATTAAACGCGCGCACTCTGGCGCAGGCAATGCTATTCGTGCCGCGCCCCGAGGTCGCCTGCTCCTACAAGTCTTAGCGCATTTTTAACGATCGTTTTATATCACCATTGGTTTTTATTACGTTTATTTACTATTAAAAAGTTTCCAGCCAAAAGTTCTTAAACAACTATCTATTCTGCACTTTACAACTTGCGTTAGGCTGATAATAAAGTTTACATTGATAAGCAGGCTTTATACTCGGTTTTTCACAACATTTTAATTACGGTCATAACAGGATTTGTTTTAATATGTTTCTTATGCACTTAAAGCAAACGACACAATGTTTTGAAAACCTGGAAGATTTTATAAACGACTTGGGGTGCCACACATAGTAACGAAAACCGAGATCTCGCCATTCAAAGCGTTTTTTTCATGATGAGGTGTGCCCTAAAATTTTTTGGTCAAAATAGATAAAATGTAGCAAAAAGTGCTACAAATCGAACGAAATGTGTCGCTAAGGGCCGTTATAGCTGCGTTATAAGCTAAAATATCCAAAAAAAAGCGACTTTTTTAATTTTCCATCGAGTTTTCCCATATGAAAATCTAGTTTTTATAATTTTACATCAATTACAAACTTTTTTAAAATAAAATTATCTAACTTTTTTTAATTGATGGTTTTTAAAGGGCTCATCAGGGGCCTTTTTCAAATCGCATGCTAATGAAGACTTGGCAAGCATTTTGCGCACGGCCGTTGTCTGGAGCGGTGTTCGAGAAAATGATTTCAATTGAAATGACTTGATTTGCATACTATCAATTTCCAATTCGAAAAGGCCCCTTACGGCCCCTTTAATTTCGTTCACGTTGAAGTGAGATATAGAAAAACATTCACGACATTGCTAGTTTGGGCTACAGTAACCCAAAAAGCCGGAAATCGATTTTAGCCTCTTTACCCATTTGCGCGACCCCCCCCCCCCCCCCCTAAGAAATTCGGCTCCCTCAACCGAAAGTCACGTTCGATGTTTTTCTATACCCGGGCCCGAAGGCTGGCCCGTCATTTGGGAGCCCCACAGTTGGGAAGGGAGGTTTGAATGAATTTCTAGTCGACAATCTTTTTTGGCCCCGCCCACTCCACTCACTGGATTCTTGGCGCTGCTCCACGTACTCGGTGATGTCCAAATAGGCCTCATCCAGCGATCCCATCGACATGTCCTCGTCGTATTGGGAAAAGATTGAGGCAAAAACCTGAAAATGCAAAAATTACGTGTACAACCCTATTGGTTACCTTACTTTCTGTTGAGTATTTCTTGTAATTGCCGGGGACGATTTCCAGATCGGGGCAGAGCTTCCTCGCGATGAAGCCGGGCATGGCCGCCCGGACGCCGCATCGCCTCGCCAAGTAGTTTGATGTGCTCTGGAAACAGTCCATTAAACACTATTGCGAGACGATTACGGTATTCTTTGAAGGAAATTAAAAGACTAGAAGCATCTCACGAGTCCCGCAACGAACGGGATTAAAATTGCGCACACTGAGAGGTCAGGCTGCGAAAAGATTCTGGTTATATATCAAATTTTTACTTGAAAAACTGCAATTCCCACCAAAAACGAGTGTAGACCGAGGTTCTCAACAGGCGGTAATTTTAAAAGTTTCATAAATGGATACAATAATGTTTTAAAGCTTACTTTTTAAATTGCAAAACCGCCAAATTTCCCCATCAATCCCGCGCAGGCCAAACTTTAAATTCCGTCCATTTGTTTTGCTTCGGAGCATATATACATATAGTCAGGTGTCAATAGTGTCCGAAATAATGCCAGTATGACCGCTGAAGCGCCTCTCACTTTGTAATAAAATGAAAACTACTAAGCATACCTTGGGAACCAAATGAACGGGTTTTCAAAAGTGACGGGGGTCCCAGCGACCCAAGTGAGTCAAAAGTGAGGGGGGGGGGGTGGTGGTATTCAATATTTTTTTTCTTTTTTTTTACATTTTTGGCTTTACATAATATTTTATATCCCATCATATTAGCCAATTTTGAAAAAATCTAGTTACTTTCATACACAGAAAGGGCCTTTGCATACAAAAACTTGTGTTTTTCTTACCAGCTGGCTGGCTGCAGTATTATGTCAAAAAGCAAGCAATTTTCTCAAAGTTTGAAATAAAAACACCGTTAAATGTTCTAAATAATTTGTCGTGTTGTGAAAATATAAGAGAAAACATGATTGCGGTTAAAATAGAAAACTTGAGAACATCTTATACTCCTTTTGCGGCGTTTTCACCTTTTCTAGCTAAATGGTATTAAAAATACAAGAATTAAAGTATTTTCCATTTATTTTTTCAAAATAAATAGCGCAAAAAAGTTTTAAAACTGATAAAATTTGCGAATTGTATTCAGAATGCGTCAACTTTCATTTTTTTGCCCTAACTTAGCCAAAAGGTCCCGCAGCGAAAGTCAGGCGGACATACTGTATTTAGGCATGATTGCCTCAGCGTGTCTGTCTAACTGTCTCTTTCTCTGATCCCTACCCCCCCCCCTTAACACGTGAAATGCGATCTCTCGTTCTCGTGCCGGGCAAAGTCCGGAGGAAAGATCCCACCTTCACCCCTCACCTTCACTATGTGTAGAATAGGTCAATTGACGCAGTTTTTTTTAGAATTCTTTTAATTTTTAATTAATTTATTTTGTTTTTATAATTTAAAAAATCATTATTTCAGTTAAAATATTTTTGTTATATAAAATTTAATGTTTGGTTAGCTACAGTGACGGGGGTAAATGCGCTTCCAGAACTCAAAAGTGACAGGGGGTACCGCTACGACCGGGACTTCCCAAGGTATGCTACTGTGGTGGGCGATTAAAGGTTTTTTTTTCGAAATTGGTTTGGCAACGAATTCGCCTATCGGAAAGCATGATTCCGAAAGCAGCCTTTTCTGAATCAGGCAGTTTTTTAATCTCGCAGGCTGTATTCACCAATTCGATACTTGCCCATGGCGACACCTCACGGTGAGATCTGGCCCAAGTGAGGACGGACCTGGCCCTCGTCCAAGAAATCCGTACTGACTACGGTAATTCTTTCAAAATACACTGAAAATTCAAAAGCCGCGCTCACGAGATGTACACTCTGAGTCATACACCCAGCGTACACCTTGACTTGTCAGCGCGATTTTTGAATTTCAATGATTTTTCAAATGAATTACCGTAACCAGAAGGAATTCCTTGGACGAGTGCCAAGTCCGCCTTGACTTGGGTGGCTGGTATCGCTGGTCTCGCCGTGACCTGATCCCAAAAACCTCTCCGCCCTGACCAAATGCCTTGAGGGTCCTGCCGCGAAAATATCTGGTCACGCTGTCATTGTTAACTCTGCCCTAGGAACTTCAGCTATTTTCGAAATCAGACTGGTATCCCGTTCAGAAGTCTTCACTAATTCCTACCAGCATAGCCGAACTGCCAACAGCCATTGGGACGGTGCGTAGCCTCGGCTCGTCCCTCATCTCAACGGCGGCGAAGAAGGCATCCATGTCGATGTGGACGCACTGGCGGGAGAGGTCGCGGGTGGCTTCCAACCCGGCGACGAATGCATCGGCCTGAAATTTCAGGTCTTCAGGCGATTCTGGAGCACAAACGAGCCCAATTTTACAGTAAGAAACGTACCTCCTTCTGAGCCCGGGCCCATTCTCCCTCTGAGACTGTCTCCAACGTCTGCTTGATTTCCGCCACTCGACTGTCGATTCGTCCCTGTTGTTTGGCCGAAAAGTTGGAGTAATTGGCGCTGGTGTTTTCGGCGATGATGCGCGAGACCTTCTCCCGGTCCACGCCGTCCATCCCTGCCTTGTGGGCCAGCATGGCCTGGAAATCAATAAATCGATTGCGATTTGGCACGGTGGGTTACAAAAAACTCAAGAAAAATAGCCGAAATGTTAGTGAAACAAGGGGGAATTCGAGGGCAACAAGCCCTAAAGGCACTGCGCAAAACTTTCAAAGAACGATAATTGGGTCCCGCCACGAAATCCATGTGGAAACGTGAAAAAAACTGTAAAGTGCGCGCTAGGCGGCGTGAAAGTGCAATTAACAGGACATACCATTCATTACCCAGCCAATCGTGGCAAGACCGCATAACGTTGATTGTATGGAGCAGATCTCACTCTTTTCTAACAAAAAATTCACCGTCAAACTGCGAAAAATCCGCTGCTATTGGTGTTTCGCCAAAATTTTGAGGTCTAAAAACACCACGACGCGTACAGAAGAAAACAGGGCTACAGAATAACTGCAGTTCAACACTTAAATCGACCCTACGAAGCTAAAAGCGCACTTTCTGCGCCAAAAACACAAATTCAGCCATGAAGACGGAATTTCACAATTTTCAAAAGACAAATACGCAGCAACTGTTTAATTTCGCACTACGTACCGTATTTTCAGATAAGCGCCAGATGTCATATTTACGGTAGGGTCATCCTTTTTTCCTTTCTTTTTCACGGTGAGATCTGGCCCAAGTCAGGACGGACCTGGCACTCGTCCAAGAAATCCGTACTGGTTACTGTAATTCCTTTGAAAAAACACTGAAATTCAAAAACCCGCGGACCTCCCGGTAAGGTGTACGCTTAGGTGTACGCTCAGCGTGTACGAATCGTGAGTTCGTTTTTCTGAATTTTCAGTGTATTTTGAAAGAATTACCGTAGTCAGTACGGATTTCTTGGACGAGTGCCAAGTCCGCCTTGACTTGGGTGGCTGGTATCGCTGGTCTCGCCGTGTTTTTCGCAATTACTGGCCGTTTAAATTAGTTTAATAATACTTTTTGTTAATTTTGTAATATTATTTTTATGTCCTAGCTCCTAATACGTCAATAAGTACAAATATACTGGATTTATCGCTACGAGACCCGGCTCTCCATGTGAGCAGAATTTTCCGTCTCTTGTTCTCTGACAATTTTTGAATCCGATCGTTATTTAAAGAAAAAAAACAGCGGATATTCATTTAATAAGGTCTTCTTTAAACATTTTCCAACAGTTACGTGATTGCGTACTGCATCATCTGTTTTCTGGAAAACGCCCTGAAAATGATGGAGTTTCAAAATTTTGTTAATTTCAATCTGTTTACTGAATTTCGGTTATCTTTATGTGAAAATTGTATGTAGAACTAGCTGATTTGATGAAAAAGCATTTTTAGCCCCAGCCGATGCCCCGAATATTCTATTTTCTTCTAAAACTTGATATTTTCCCCGTTTTCACCTTTTTTTTACTAATACTTTAGTATGCGTGTTTTCAGAGCTCCTTAGCTCATGATCCCCCTTCGCGCGGCCGGTTCCGCCTGTCGGCTGATCCTGCCCGTCGCCCATGGGCTCGCCTCATCCGCCACCGTCGCCTCATCGAGCGAACCGCTGTTGGCCGCCAGCCACAAAAGGAAACCTGCTGTTTCTCATTTCGGTGAGCTTTTTGGCACTTAAAAAAAATTATTTCTGTCGTTTCGGGACTGCTTTTTGCAGCCCCAGGTCGCTTTTTCATGCATATTGGTGGCTTCAAGCCACTTCCCACGTATTCTGGTAGCCGCAGGCCGCTTCGATGTATTTGATAGCCTCTAGCCGCTTTTTTTGGCATCCTGGCAGCCTCAGGCCGCCTTTAAGACTTTCTGCCAGCCTCAGGCCGCTGTTAGGTATAATGATATGACCTCGGCCCACTTCTGGGTATCCTGGTAGCTTCAGACAGTCTCCTAATTAATCGAGTAGTCTCAGGTCGCCTTACATGTGTCCTAAGGTCGCCTGCTTGGTAGTATGATAGTCTCAGGCCGCCTTTTAAGTGGTCTTGCCGCTTTGGACCGCCTTCCTTTCCTAGCAACCATAGGCCGCCTCAGGCTGCTTGATATGTGGCCTGGTAGCCTCAGGCCGCTTTCTGTGTGTGTCCTGGTAGCCACAGGCCGCCTTCTAAGTATCCTGGTAGTCTTGAGTCGCCCTTGCACGATCTGGCAGCTTCAGGCCGCCTTTTACATAATCTTATACCCAATATTAGTTTTTTTTTCTTCAGACCGTCGCTCTTTCCACTCATCTTCCCGCTCTTCAAAAGCCGACTACTACAAGACCCTCGGAGTGGAAAAGGAAGCCTCAGCCAAGGACATCAAGAAGGCTTATTTCAAGGTAGATTACTCTTTCTTTCACAAATTGAATAAACCTCTTTTTTAGCTGGCTAAAAAGTACCACCCCGACGTTAACAAGACGAAGGAGGCTCAGGAGAAGTTCCAAGAAGTCTCCGAGGCCTACGAAGTGCTGTCGGATGACTCCAAGCGCCAGCAGTACGACATGTACGGGAACGACCCCATGGGAGGGGCCGGAGGGCCTGGAGGACCGCAGGGCGGCGGCTGGCAGTACAAGAGCCAGATGGATATGAACGAGGTGTTCCGCAGGGCCTTCGGGTTCCAGAAGGTTGGTGTTTTATTATCTTTTTTTAATTCAGGGATGCCGCATAGCGGCCTAAGGTGATCCATTATGCGAGTCGGGCTTCGGCCGCTTTGTGGTTCGAAAATAGGTCTGCCTTTGGCCGCCTAGCTGCCGGGGTAGATCCGCTTAGCGGGTAGGGCTTCGGCCGCTTGTTGGTGCGAAATTCGGTCAGCCTTCGGCCGCCTAGCTGCCCGGGTAGCTCCGCTAAGCGGAGGAGGCTTGGATGGCATGGTGGCGCCAATGGCAGACTTCGGCAGAGATGCCATATAGCGCCACGGAAGATCTACTTTGCGGGCAAGGCTTCGGTCGCTTAATGTAATGCGATAGTCGGTCGACTTCGGCCGCTTTTCGATGCCCAATCCATATTAATACATCGCAAATGTCCGTGTCTGTCTGTCTGTCTGTCTGTGTGTGTGTGACCCCATATCAGATCTTAGCTCCCCGTGAACCAATTGACCTCATCTTTCAATATGTTACTACCCTAACCAAGAGTAGGTCATAGCCTGAAAATCGTGTTAGGGTCTCGCAGCGCAAGCGTGCCAGAACTTTGCTAAAAATTAAAGTTTCTTCAATTAATCTGAAAATTATATCAATTGATAGAGCGTACAAAGGCAAAACAGAATAATCCATATGTGATGGGTCTCGTAGTCAAGGCGTAACAGCGTTATTCGGGGGGGGGGGGGTCTGGGAGCGCAGCCCCCAGGTACACAAATAACGACCCAACTGGCAGTTTTGTAATGCGACAATTTGCCATCGTTCGCATAGCGGTCCATTAAGGTTCGCTCAACTAGTAGGGTTTTCTCGATTAGTTATACCATAGTCTATTATCCTTCGGCCGCTTTGTGGCGCCGCCAAGTGGTCCAGGAAATGCCGCTTAGCAGGTCAGGCTTCGGTCGCTTTGTGAACCGATTGTAGGTCAGCCTTTGCCCGCTCAACTGTGCCACAATGCGGTCCAGTTCTTTTTTTAAAAAAAAAAATACCATTTTAGGGAGGCGGAATCAACTGGGACATGTTCACCGACAGTCAGTTCGGCCACTCGCACGCGGAGGAGATTATCATGGACATTTCTTTTGAAGAGGCTGTTAGGGGTGAGTTATGCTACCGTATTCAATAATTCAGCCCTTTAAACATGGATTTTTTTTTGTAACGGATGTTGACTTCTTAACGCCATCATCAGGGACATTTTTTGTATAGGTGAACCGAATTTACGCAAAATTCTGGGTTGGGCTGGGTTCCTGATGCTTCAGTTGCGCCTACGGTATTGGGATGTTTGAGCGCCGTAAGCAGCGGACATTCGAATATTGGGTGTCGGGAAAAAATCACCTTTAACAGCAGGGGTTGGCCATAACTTTGCAGTTCGATTCTACTGCACCCCCTCTGGGTATAATTCCGACAAATACTTTAATATCGGTGGTTTTTCGTTAAAAATCGATAGATTTTGGGGTATCGATTGACGTTTAAGACCACCGGAAGTCCCTCTTGATATAAAAAAAAGTTTGTAATTACAAACTGTGGCCCATTCTTGTTTAAAAGTACCCTTATGGTCCCTTTATAATAAATTTTTGTTCTAATCCAGGAGCTCAGAAGACGGCCTACGTGAACGTGGTGGAGGACTGTCTGAAATGCCACGGAACCCAGGTGGAACCAGGCTACAAAAAGGTATTATTTCGCTCTTTTTTCCTCTTTACTGAATTTTTCAGACATCCTGTCCTTACTGTAACGGTACGGGTATGGTTTCGTCGCGGCTGCAGGGAGGCTTCATCTACCAGTCCAGCTGCCAGCGGTGCCACGGCTCCGGATCCTACAACAAGGTTTTTTTTTATAATTTGGTTTTTTTAAATACTCAGTTTGCCTATTTTAAATTTATTTTTAGAACCCTTGCCATGAGTGCGAAGGAAGTGGCCAGACTGTCCAGCGTCGCCAGGTCTCCTTCAACATCCCCGCCGGCACAAACGACAAGGATCGCGTGAGGTTCCAAGTCGGCAAAGTTAGCCACGCCCCTTTTTTATCATCAACTTTCAATTTAGAATCAAGTATACATGATGTTCAACGTGGCGCCGTCGCAGAAATTCCGGAGGGAAAAGGATGACATCCACTGCGATGTGCCGATCACGGTGGCGCAGGCGATTTTGGGAGGAACTGTCAAGGTGGGCATTTATTTACAAAACCTTTTTAAAAATAATCAATCTTTTATTTGGGTGTTCAGGGGTGGGGTTCTCAGGGGCCGGGGTTCTCATTTGGAAAATTTTGGTCGGTTCGTTTACCTTGGGCCACCCAGTCAGATTGCCACCCACACGACCGGGGTTCTCACGGGCCGGGCCAGATGGAAGATTTTGGTCGGCCCGGCCCGTTCGGCCCGATTTCTCTGGACCACCCAGTCAGAATGTCACCCATACGACCAGGGTTCGATCCCGGTCGGTGACATTCTTTTTTGTACGGTTAATATTGACTTATATGTTAATAACAAACACTATTAAGCTATTTACAACAGTTTTAAAAAATTAGTGTACCAATTTGATTTTTTTAAACGGGCCGGCCTCTGGTTGGGCGGCCCAAAAAAAAATCCCTTGGTCCGGCCCGTGAGAACCCCGTACTCGTCTGATTACGAATCGACAGGGCAAATATCGATTGTAATTTGCAGTTTAATGATAACTAATCCAGGGCTGGTAAATTTAAAGGCCGGTTTGGGTCCGAGCAGGCCCGGTCTCGAAAACCCCACACAGAAGTGGGGCAACTTTCAGGGCCGGCCGGGGTTCGAACTTCGAATTTTTTCAGTGCGGGCCGGTCCGGCCTTTTGCCAGTCCTGCTGCAATCGATCACATGCCCCCGCTATAAATCGATATCGATCGAAAACTTTTTGGTTTAAAAGTTCGTTGTCCGATTCTTAGGTATTCCTCGGTGTAAACAATAATTTAGAAATTTGTTACATTGATCTTACTGATTGATTTCGGATCCGTTTGACATCCGCCTGTTTTGACCATAGCTGGACAGGGAGCGTTTGGGGGGCTCGATGCGCAAGCCCCCCAAATTGTGCCTCGGGGGCAACGTAAGCCCCCCATTAACTTTTTGTTGCCTTTTCAACCAAACGCCGAATTACGTAGGTACCATAAGCACCTCATGTACACCTATGGTTTTGACTGTTTTGTTATAACAAACTGACCCACCCAATGCTTGTGGCAATTCAATGAGTGTTTTCGTTTGTCATTTTACGACTTTTTCAGGTCCCCGGAATTATGGACGACATCTACGTGCATGTGCCGGCTGGTACCAACAGTCACACGAAGATGAGGCTCTCCGGAAAGGGCGTGAAACGGCTGAACGCCAGTGGCTACGGAGATCAATACATCCACATCAAAGTGGTGGTTCCCCAGTAGGAAACCTACCGTAACCCGAAAATCTTCCATTTTTAGATCGATCAATGCCAAACAGCGCAAATTGATGTTGGAGTGGGCGAGTACGGACGTGGCGAAGAGTGGAACGGTGAAGGGCTTTGAGGAGCAGAAGAAAGAAGGTGGGAAATGGCCTAGTTTTTACGTAAAAATTGGGTTTTTAGAGGCTCCTAAGAAGAAGGAAGAGAAAGAGCCTGTGAAGGAGGAGGCAAAGAAGAAGGAAGAGGCGCCGAAAAGGGAGGAAAAAGAGGAGCCGAAGGCTGAGACGGAGAGCAGTGAGTCCGGGGAGCAAGGCTTCTTGGGCAAACTGAAGAAGGCCGTGTTCGGATAGGAGAGGTTCGTTAGTGCCGGGAAACCCCTCCCCCGGACACGGTCTTTATTGATAATTAGCTTTAACGTGTTGTAACGGAGAAACCTTGGCATGAATTTCTTCGTTTCGTGGCGGGACCCAGGGGTCAATTTTGCAGCAGCCCCCTCTATCATACATTGTCAAGCTCCGCCAAAAGCGGCAGTAGGGGACGTCGCAATTTTAAGATTTCGGCAAATTTGTTAAAGAAAGAGGCCCGTCGCATATTTTTGAATTTTTCGATAATTATGGGGGCCGTCGCAAAATGGACCCCCGCGGTTGGGTTCCCAAGTATGCCATCTATTGCTGAAAACTTCAAGTTGGGAATAGCCACCGAACACCGTGCCAAACTTGCTATGTTGTTCCCAGATTTGGAGTTTTCACGGCCCGGCCCATTTGGACGGCCGGGTGACCCTGGACCACCCAGCCAGTTGCCACGCACACGACCATAGTTCTCACGGGCCGGGCCGACTTCAAAAAAAAATCTTCGGCCCGGCCATCCACTCGGAACGGTTCGATCCCGGTCGGGACACTTTATTTTTGCTAACTTAAAATTAGTTTAAATGTGTAATAAAAGTATAATGAAAGTGTTTTCGGGGGTTAAAAAAAATTGACGTTAGCGAAAATAACGATTTAAAGAATTTTTAAGTTGACAAGTTTAACAACCGGGCCGAAACGAGAAAAGTGTCGGCCCGGCCCGCTTCGGCCGGCGGGCCGGCCCATCATTTGAGAACTATGCACACGACCAGGGTTCTATCCCGGTCGATGACATCCTTTTTGGTACAACTAATATTGACTTATATGTTAGTAACAAACATTATTAAGGTATTGAAAGCAGTTTAAAAAATTATTGTACTCATTTCTACGGCCCGGCCCTTATTTGCAAGCCCCTTTCGTAACAAAAATGTGCAAAACTTTCGATTTTCGGGAGCCCTATTGTCGCATTCCTCGGAGCTTGTTCAAGTATTGTTTGAATACAGGTAAAAACGAATCAGCAAAAAATATATCTATTTTTTAATGGAATTGGTCAAGCTTTTGTTCGAAAATAGGAAAGTTTTTTGAACTTAAAGTAAAAAAATCAAAAGAATTATATTCAGGTCGGTCTATTTCTAAGCAAATCCTCAAACGAATGATTTAATTCAGCTCTCCGGGAGCCCAAATTGTTTCCATCCAAGGCAAAACTAATGAATTATTCGATCAAAGACATTTAAAACAGAAAAAATGGGACTATTATTTGCAGAAAATATTTTGTTATTTTGAATGTGTCCATTAAAAACGAGGCTACCGCCAGTGGAAAGCATAGAAAGACATCCACTGGGATTTTCGGCTGAGGGGGCGTGGTTCTCACGGGTCGGGCCGGGCCAGCTGGAAAATTTTGGTCGGCCCGGCCCGTTTTCCTTTTACCATTGTACGATTAATATTGACTTATGTTTTAGTCAAAGCGTTATTAATTAATTTAAAACAGTTAAAACAATTATTGTAGCGATTTATACAAAGTCAAACCCGGGCCGGGCCGTCCCAAAAAATCCCTCGGCCCGACCCGTCATTTCAGAACCCTGCTCAAGGGGTCGCGCCGATTCTAATTTCCTATTTGGGGGACTCGCGCCACACGTCTGATTTGTACCGTGGGGGTCGCGCATAACAGATTCCACACGTAGCTTGTTCATGTATGGTGAATTTTCTCGTGCTGAGAAAAATTTGAAAGCGGGCCGGCCCGCAGCCATGGTTGGTGGATGGTCACACCACATTGTGAAAAAAGCGGGCACTCCCGGTTATCTATCTTTTGTACGCTTGGGCTAAATTGTGTGAAGATAATGTCTAACTTCTCGAAATCATTTTTAAAGACAGGAGACTACGAACACTGATTTGTGAACCTGTTAATTTTAGCACGAAACATCTGGACGTCAAAAATGATATTTTCATCTCGCTGACGAATAAGTAACGTGCCTGAAGTAGCGAAAAAAACATTTTCGCTTTTTTAAGCAAATTTCTTGACTTTCCTAGTCACTAAATCACATTTCTTTTTTCAGAAACCGACGCCCCTGATGACGAGTCGCCGCTCAACGACAAGACGAAGGCGTCCTCCCAGTAGATACCTATTAGATTTAGTTTTATTTGTTATCGTCCGGTGCCTAGCCGGATCTATGCCTTTTCTTGTTCTTGTTGATCATAGACGTGATTTTATTAAAATTCTACGAACAGAGCCCGTTTACAATACACTCTCAGGGGATCGATGACAACGTTCGGCGGCGATTGCATTGCGAAGCAGGGAGAATCGCGTTAGGCTCGGGTCGCGGCAACTAACTTTGGACAAAGACTATTGACGTCCGCCACCAATTACCCATCACCCACGTTAGCACCCTCACGGGCTGAGTATCCCACCGGGAAAAGCTCGGTTTTCGGCACTGGCAGGGTTTTTCTCTCATGAGATGAACCATTTCTGTTTTCGTGGGACTTTCTGAGACAAGAGACGAATTTCTAACATCCCTCGGGCCGACCCGAAAGTATTGTTCTCTCTCTCTCTCACTCTTTCTCTCTCTCTCTCACACACACACACACACTTTATCTCTTTCCCACCTCTCTCTGTATATCTTTCTTTCTCTTTCTCCGTATGAATGTCTTGAAAGCTCGGACCGTAAACCTGTAGCTCTTAGCTGTAAAAAATATGCATAAATTTAGAAAGGTGTGTCCCAAAGTTTATCTGTTGCAACTTGCCTTCTTGGTTTCTCTTTTTTAACGAATAATAAATTTTCATATTTTTCTGATTTTTATCGCACCCAAATGTACTAACAATTTATAGGATACTTCTCTAAGAAACTTCAAAGAACCCTCCAGCCTCGGAATACCTCATTTTCTCTATTCTCTCAATACTTACCTCAATTCTTCCTTTTCTCTATTTTGAAAAAGAGAACTTCTTCCTTTCCTCTATTCTTCATTTCTAAATGTCTTCTTAATACTCCTGCTTCGCATTTTAAGTGTTCTCTTTCTCTCTCTCACTTTCTCTCCCTCTCTCCCTCTCTCTAGCTCATTTCTCTATATCCTTCTATCTCTTCTCTTTGTAGTTTCTTTCCCTTTCTGTCCATGTCTCTCTCACTCTATCTGACTGTATTTCAATTTCTCTCTTCCAATCTCTCTATCTATCTATTTTTCTCCACAGCTCTCTCTCTCTCTCTCTCTCTCTTTCTCTCATAATGTTTTCTCTTCCACTCTCTCGAGCCTTGGTCAACATACAGTGCCCGTCAACCTCACCCATTGTTACATAAAAATAGTGCGCTACAAAAGGGGCGTGGCCTCTTTTTGCTCGAAGTAGGATTGGCGAGGAGAAAACTGGATCTTGTTTCAAATTTGCAGAAGCAAAAATAATCTTTTTTTTTGCGTAATTTCAATTTTAATCCAGAACGATTTTATGCGAACGTATCATAGCGGGCCGGTAGACTTTCAAATTTTCTCGGCCGACACGATATGTCTTAGCAAATGTTCGATTTTCCTGTTCGAGTACAAATATTTTGACTTCTGAAACTCTATTTTTACGAAATTCATAAATGAACGATCCGCAATTTTATTGTTCAATAAGCCGAGATTCTCCTTTTCAAACGCACATTTCTTCAACATTTCAACGGCGTGTGTGGGCAACCCGAAAATTCGATTGGTGTTAATCAAAATCACCCCCATAGCAGATTTTTCTGCATGGTGTGAAATTTTGAAAATTTAATGTCCCTTCTGTTATATTTTATTCGAAAATTCATGCCACCTGCTCCACGTGTGAAGAAAAAAGAGAAGAAGAGTTGGGGTTTGGTGCGCGTAATTTCCGCGCACGGCCGTTAATTGGGGCCGCTTCAATCAACTGGTCGTCACCCGCGTCTCGTCCTTTGTTGTTTTGCCTAATTCCGAGAGTAGCACTCGGCTCCGCGCCGGCGCGGCTGTGGCCACGAGAGATGGGCCGGCGACGCCCTCATCACCACCACCATCAGCACGGACGACGATGCGTAGTGCTTCTAGCCAGCCCCGCGACGAAAGCGGTAGACTACGACATTCCTTCCATCGGTGAGCCCTTTTAAGACCCGCGCCAAGCCAACGGGGCACCCGATGACGCTGTACTTTGGAGGTGAGATTGAGACGGAAGAAAGAGAGAGAGAGAGAGAGAGAGAGAGAGAGAGAGAGAGAGAGAGAGAGAGAGAGGGAGAGAGAGAGGGAGGGAGGGAGGGAGACAGAGAGTGAGTGAGTCAGTGAGTCAGTGACATAAGGAGGGATTCTGGGAAATGTATGTGAGAGATATAAAGAGAAACGAAAAGAGAGAGAGAGGGAGAGAGAGGGAGACAGAGAGTGAGTGAGTCAGTGAGTCAGTGACGTAAGGAGGGATTCTAGGAAATGTATACGAGACATATAAAGAGAAACGAAGAGAGAGAGAGAGAGAGAGAGAGAGAGAGAGAGAGAGAGAGGGAGACAGAGAGTCAGTGAGTCAGTGAGTCAGTGACATAAGGAGAGATTTTGGGAAATGTATGTGAGAGATATAAAGAGAAACGAAAATAGAGAGAGAGAGAGAGAGAGAGAGAGAGAGAGAGAGAGAGAGAGAGAGAGGGAGACAGAGAGTCAGTGAGTCAGTGAGTCAGTGACATAAGGAGAGATTTTGGGAAATGTATGTGAGAGATATAAAGAGAAACGAAAAGAGAGAGAGAGGGAGAGAGAGGGAGACAGAGAGTGAGTGAGTCAGTGAGTCAGTGACATAAGGAGGGATTCTGGGAAATGTATGTGAGAGATATAAAGAGAAACGAAAAGAGAGAGAGAGGGAGAGAGAGGGAGACAGAGAGTGAGTGAGTCAGTGAGTCAGTGACGTAAGGAGGGATTCTAGGAAATGTATACGAGAGATATAAAGAGAAACGAAGAGAGAGAGAGAGAGAGAGAGAGAGAGAGAGAGAGGGAGACAGAGAGTCAGTGAGTCAGTGAGTCAGTGACATAAGGAGAGATTTTGGGAAATGTATGTGAGAGATATAAAGAGAAACGAAAAGAGAGAGAGAGGGAGAGAGAGGGAGACAGAGAGTGAGTGAGTCAGTGAGTCAGTGACATAAGGAGGGATTCTGGGAAATGTATGTGAGAGATATAAAGAGAAACGAAAAGAGAGAGAGAGAGAGAGAGAGAGAGAAATCATCCGTGCTATATTTCGTCGCTCCGCCGCCAAATACCCTCAATTTTTGAAAATGACCATAAATTGGAGTATTTTTGGGTAACATACTAACCAAAAATATGAATATGCATAAATACTTCAATTTTTTTAACCAAAAGTTTTTCATTTGATTGTTTATGTGTTTCGCTCGATGTTTAGTGGGTACTGCGGATGAGTTGCATCAAGCTCCTTCCAACTTTGCCAACAAAAAAACAGTTTACTTAAATATTTGTTTTCACTATTTACGAGTTAATTTTGATCTCATCATAAACAGAAAAAAAAGAAAAAAATTTACTGTCGAAAGAAAGGTATATTTTTTCCATTGAGCAAAATGTTGTCTGCTGTTTAGCGGGGTCCGCGCGTGGGTTGCGGCCCCCGGCAAAAGCAAACGCGCCCCGTGCTGGGAATTTTATGCATTCGTATATTTTAATTTAATTCATCGCTTAATTATGGATGTAATTTTATAAAAAATTAAAACAATTATTGTTTTATCTGCTCCTATTCTACCTCAGAGCTGAAAAAGCTGCAATTGAAGCAAAAAAGCGATCATAAAAGCGGTTTTCCCCCATTTTCGAAAATGTTGGAAAAACGCCAAAGTGAAAAAGTTTTTCACTCTACATTTCGAAAACGGACACCCTCGGAAAGCCGTGTTTCTGCTACTCCCACTCCGTCCCGCCGCCGTCTCCCCTGTGGTTTTTCGGCGCCCCGCCCCCGCCGCCCCGATTCCTTCCTTCTGTTCCGTCACTTTATCAAGCATCGGAATCCCTCCATAGCCTGAGGGTGCTTCTTCCAGTTTCAGTGGAAGATGCCTTCCAATTAGATGCACCAGCCCTCTTTTCCCTCCCCAACATTCCTAATTGTTTTCGGGGTTTCTTGCAAAACCAAAGACAGACGTCTGGAAAAGCTTGTGTTCTGATCAGAAAACTTTACAAAACGGGGTTTTTAAAAAAAATCGATTTATAAAACCAAATTTCTTATTTTTATTAAAAACAATGCTCGTTTTAACCATAACTAGGGGTTTAGGAGCACCGGAGAGCTCCCAAAAACCAAAGCACTGTAAGTAAACGCGCCCCAATAGCAAATTTAACTTAACACCGAGAAAATATTGTTTTATTTAAAGGGAAAAAGTTTTTTTAGTCAAGAAAGGAGCAGTTTAGTCAAAAACCCACTATTTAGGTGCCTAAATGAATATCAATACGACCACACGCGCCTAAAACGCAAAAATGAGTGTAATAGCGCCCCGATCATGATTTTCGAATGTTTTTTTTAAACTTTCGGGGCAGAATAGTGAGTTTTTATAACTGCAACTACAAAAAAAATCATGAAGAAATTGGGGGGAAACAATATTTTCCCCCCACTTTATATTTACTTTTACTTATTGATGTGTAAACGCGCTCCAATCGTAAAACGTGAACTTTTAAGATAATGTTCGAAAAAAAAAAACCATAAACGCGCGCCAGTCGTAATTTTCAAAAAAAATATCTATTTTGAGCCGAAAAAAAATTGTTTGCAAAGGATTAAAAAACTAGGCCTAATTTGAAGGAAATTAAATAAATCATTCGAAACCAATACGAACATGTAAACGCGCGCCAGCCGCAAAACCGAAAGTTGTAAATATTTTTAAATCTGTTACCTTGCAAAATAAATATTCGAAAAATGTTGAAATGCCGTTAATAAGTTAAATGTGTTTCTGATTCAGGGTTCAAAAGAAAAAGGGTGCTCAAATCGCAATAAACGCGCTCAAATCGCAAAAATCTCGCACTGTCGCAAATTTTTCGTACGTGTGGTTTTAAAACTAGTTTGTGATCGAAAAAACAGTTTTCAGTGAAAAAAATTTCATCTGTTGAGTAAACCAAACTTGAAAATGGTTTTGCGATAAACCCAAAATTGACGAGCGGATAGAAAAATGAGCGAGTTCTTATTTGAACGAGAAAAAACCACTTTCTAAACACTAAACCCAAGTGAACTTGACAAACTGTCGAGTTATTCCGTAATCTTCCACGTTAACCCTTTGCGCGTCAAAAACCAAAGCCTTTGTGGTCTGCCTGCTCTTGCCGATTAGTGCAACGGCGGGAGCAGCGCAGCAACCCGAAACCCCCTATTTGTCCAGGGAGGACGACTTCCCCATGTGCCCTAATAGAAACCCCGTTTTAATGAGAATAGACGGCTTCCACTCCGCTCTAATGACAACTACTCTCTTCGTAAACAACACATACGAAGTCTCAGTTGGGACTATGGGGAAAACAATGCGGAGTTCTTTAAAAATCGCATTCGCGCCGGGACCCAAGCACACTACTACGAAAGTTTCTCACACTACTACGAAAGTTTCTCTCTGTCTCTGTCTCTGTCTCTGTCTCTGTCTCTGTCTCTTTCTTTGTCTCTGTCTCTGTCTCTGTCTCTGTCTCTGTCTCTGTCTCTGTCTCTGTCTCTGTCTCTGTCTCTGTCTCTGTCTCTGTCTCTGTCTCTGTCTCTGTCTCTGTCTCTGTCTCTGTCTCTTTCTCTTTCTCTGTCTCTGTCTTTGTCTCTGTCTCTGTCTCTGTCTCTGTCTCTGTCTCTGTCTCTGTCTCTGTCTCTGTCTCTGTCTCTGTCTCTGTCTCTGTCTCTGTCTCTGTCTCTGTCTTTGTCTCTTTCTCTTTCTCTGTCTCTATCTCTGTCTCTGTCTTTGTCTCTGTCTCTGTCTCTGTCTCTGTCTCTGTCTCTGTCTCTGTCTCTGTCTCTGTCTCTGTCTCTGTCTCTGTCTCTGTCTCTGTCTCTGTCTCTGTCTTTGTCTCTTTCTCTTTCTCTGTCTCTGTCTCTGTCTCTGTCTCTTTCTTTGTCTCTGTCTCTGTCTCTGTCTCTGTCTCTGTCTCTGTCTCTGTCTCTGTCTCTGTCTCTGTCTCTGTCTCTGTCTCTGTCTCTGTCTCTGTCTCTGTCTCTGTCTCTGTCTCTGTCTCTGTCTCTGTCTCTGTCTCTGTCTCTGTCTCTGTCTCTGTCTCTGTCTCTGTCTCTGTCTCTGTCTCTTTCTCTTTCTCTGTCTCTATCTCTGTCTCTGTCTTTGTCTCTGTCTCTGTCTCTGTCTCTGTCTCTGTCTCTGTCTCTGTCTCTGTCTCTTTCTCTTTCTTTTTCTCTGTCTCTATCTCTGTCTCTGTCTTTGTCTCTGTCTCTGTCTCTGTCTCTGTCTCTGTTTCTGTCTCTGTCTCTGTCTCTGTCTCTGTCTCTGTCTCTGTCTCTGTCTCTGTCTCTGTCTCTGTCTCTGTCTCTGTCTCTGTCTCTGTCTCTGTCTCTGTCTCTGTCTCTGTCTCTGTCTCTGTCTCTGTCTCTGTCTCTGTCTCTGTCTCTGTCTCTGTCTCTGTCTCTGTCTCTGTCTCTTTCTTTGTCTCTGTCTCTGTCTCTGTCTCTGTTCTGTCTCTGTCTCTGTCTCTGTCTCTGTCTCTGTCTCTGTCTCTGTCTCTGTCTCTGTCTCTGTCTCTGTCTCTGTCTCTTTCTCTTTCTCTTTCTCTTTCTCTTTCTCTGTCTCTATCTCTATCTCTGTCTCTGTCTTTGTCTCTGTCTCTGTCTCTGTCTCTGTCTCTGTCTCTGTCTCTGTCTCTGTCTCTGTCTCTGTCTCTGTCTTTGTCTCTTTCTCTTTCTCTTTCTCTGTCTCTGTCTCTGTCTCTGTCTCTTTCTCTGTCTCTGTCTCTGTCTCTATCTCTATCTCTGTCTCTGTCTTTGTCTCTGTCTCTGTCTCTTTCTCTTTCTTTTTCTCTGTCTCTATCTCTGTCTCTGTCTTTGTCTCTGTCTCTGTCTCTGTCTCTGTCTCTGTTTTTGTCTCTGTCTCTGTCTCTGTCTCTGTCTCTGTCTCTGTCTCTGTCTCTGTCTCTGTCTCTGTCTCTGTCTCTGTCTCTGTCTCTGTCTCTGTCTCTGTCTCTGTCTCTGTCTCTGTCTCTGTCTCTGTCTCTGTCTCTGTCTCTGTCTCTGTCTCTGTCTCTGTCTCTGTCTCTGTCTCTGTCTCTGTCTCTGTCTCTGTCTCTGTCTCTGTCTCTGTCTCTGTCTCTGTCTCTGTCTCTGTCTCTGTCTCTGTCTCTGTCTCTGTCTCTGTCTCTGTCTCTGTCTCTGTCTCTGTCTCTGTCTCTATCTCTATCTCTGTCTCTGTCTCTGTCTCTGTCTCTGTCTCTTTCTCTTTCTCTGTCTCTATCTCTGTCTTTGTCTCTGTCTCTGTCTCTGTCTCTGTCTCTGTCTCTGTCTCTGTCTCTGTCTCTGTCTCTGTCTCTGTCTCTGTCTCTGTCTCTGTCTCTGTCTCTGTCTCTGTCTCTGTCTCTGTCTCTGTCTCTATCTCTGTCTCTATCTCTGTCTCTGTCTCTGTCTCTGACAGAGACAGAGACAGAGACAGAGATAGAGACAGAGATAGAGACAGAGACAGAGACAGAGACAGAGACAGAGACAGAGACAGAGACAGAGACAGAGACAGAGACAGAGACAGAGACAGAGTCTCTGTCTCTGTCTCTTTCTCTTTCTCTGTCTCTATCTCTGTCTCTGTCTCTGTCTCTGTCTCTGTCTCTGTCTCTGTCTCTGTCTCTGTCTCTGTCTCTGTCTCTGTCTTTGTCTCTGTCTCTGTCTTTGTCTTTGTCTCTGTCTCTGTCTCTGTCTCTGTCTCTGTATCTGTCTATCTCTCCCTCTCTCTCTCTCTCTCTCTCTCTCTCTCTCTCTCTCTCTCTCTCTCTCTTCTGTACGGTGTGCCAACTCGCTAAGTACTACTGTCCGTCGGCTGCCAAAGTGTCCCCGGGGACCGTTTCTCCCGCAACACGGCGAATTCTGCGCCTCAGCGACCTCAGCGCTGTCTCGTCGACGCGTCAATCACTGTTCCTTTCCTCGGCATCGTTCCCACGGCGCGCGGATTTCCCGGCGGCTGTTCACGTATAAAAGCAGAAACAGCACTAGCAAAGGGAAAGCTACAAGTGTTCTCATGTATACCAAGCCACAGCTCGTGCTTTAATAGAAGAAGAGGGTCAGCTGTGGCCAGGTGTGTACATCCTAGCGGGCCACAGGCCACAACTGGCCACAGCTGATATACAGATCAGGACAAGGCCACAAAGGAAAGGACAATATGTGGCCAGCTGTGGCCTTATCTACAAGTAACTGTGGAAAACAAAGCGGCTTGGAGCAGTGAGACTACAGCTGGTCAGTTGGAATGACCACAGCTGAGCCACAGCTAGCCACAGTGCCCTGGGTCTCACGTTTTACAGGCCACAGCTCATCCACTTACATAAGATCAGAACCAGCTGGAGCCACAGCTTGCCACATCGAACGAACATATGTTTAGGTTGCGGGCACTGATGCCTACTAAAAGTGGGTTTGTGTTACCACAAATGAGCCATAAAACATACCAAGGCCACAGCTCGCCACCGCTATGTAGTCTGAAAACCCCACAGTAAGTAGAACGGATGGCTTTTTCGGACCCAGCGTGTTCTTATGGCCACAGCTGGTCTTTTAATTGGCCACAGTGAGATAGCATGCCTCCGAAACATATCGTAACCAAGGTTGAAATGGCCACAGCTGGCCACAGCTGGCCACAGCGCCACAGCGTCAAACCTGTAAGTGTTCACATGTTTTCCTCAAATCAAATCATATATGTGGCCCGTTTTATAAGACAAAGCGGACCACAGCTGACCACATCCAGTCAATAAACATAACACGGCCATATCGATTTTCAAAAGGAAATGCTACAACTGGTCACCGCTGCAGCCATAAAAAAAGAAAAAGGCCACAGCTAACCACAGTGCCGCGCCTTGTGTCTCTTAGGCCACAGTTTATCCATTTGCCGAAACTGAGGGCCAGCTGTGGCCAGTGTGGATACATTCTAACGGGCCACAGCTGGCCACAGTGAATCTACAGAACAGAAAAAAGGCTCCCAATGAGACCACAGCTGGCGAGAAATGAAAGCACAACTGGTAAGGCCACAGCTGTTTTTTCGGCGACTTTTGGACTGGCCACACCGGACCACAGCTGGCCACAGGGCCACAGTGCCAAATCGTGTACATGTTTCGCTGGGCACCGCTCATACATTAGCCAGCTGTGGTAGATAAGTCTTGTGGGACCACAGCTGGCCACAGCGGAACTGCAGAGCAGAACAATGCCACAGCTGAAGCAACCAAAGTAGCGGCTGGCACAAGCGAAACCACAGCTGGTTTTTTAAAAGCCACAAAAAAGGCACCGGGGGCTACATAATGTTGGAGAAACCACAGTTTGTCGCCAGAGCAGGCCACAGCAAGCCACAGCTTGCGGCAGAAGGCCACAGCTGAGACATATCTTTCCCTCTTTTTGACACAAAGTTCATCAGTTGCAGCTTGGCATTTGCGTTAGAAACAACCTCCCAATAAATCCTACGTGGTTTCCTCCCTAGAGACAGTTTGCGCAGTTTCAGAACAACACGCCTCTCTCTCTCTCTCTCTCTCTCTCTCTCTCTCTATTTCCTCACTATCATCTCTCCATGAAAACTACCGTAGCGATTCCCTTCCGCCTGCTTTTCTTTGCTTTATGGCGGTAATGATTCAGAGAATTCGCATGAAACACGGCCGCCAATTGATCCGCCAAAGGGCACCGAGTGGTCGTTTGCGGTCCCAAAAGTGGCAAGTTATGGGGGTTATAGAAGAGAGAAGATGGGGAACTTTTTATCTTTTGGTGGGCATTGTAGGCGGAGGATTAATACACTGGGGAAGGAAGTGTAGAGCAAAAGTTCATTTTTGGTTTGAGGTTGTTGGAGTTAGAAAGGCCACAGCAGAAGGCCACAACGCCACAGTGATTAAATCTACAACAACAAAAGGCCACAGGGACCGCAGCACCTATCACAACACAAGGCCACAGTGGCCAAGAAATTGCCACAGCGGAAGGCCACAGCGGAAGGTGACAGCACCAATTAAAGGCCACAGTGCCGCAGCACTGATCACAACAGAAGGCCATAGCGGCGAAGAAAATGCCACAGCGGAAGGCCACAGTGCAACAACACAATCTCAAACAGTGGAAGGCCACAGCCGAGCAGCAGAGTCTCAACGGAAGGCCACATTGCGGAGCGATTGCCACAACAAAGGGCCACAACGCAGCAGGATCTGCCACAGCGGAAGGCCACAACGGAATGCCACAGCGGAAAGCCACAGCAGGACGCCACAGCGCCGCAACAGAATCAGAGATTTCAGATATTTGGTCCCACAACGAAAGGCGTAGGTCATTAAAGGGGTCACTTGCAGGTCACGAGACAGTATGCGTAATTAGAAGGGCGCAGATATTATCTGCAAACGCGATTCTGCAAACAGCTTTTTGTATTCGAAAATGGTAAAAAGCCAAGTCATACGCAGATCACTTACCACAGCTTATTCAGTTCTTCAGTTTCAAGCTCATCTAACTTTTTTCATACTTTCGTGCCCCCCATTCTTGCAATTTTAAAGATAATTTGAAAGAATTTTAAAAATACACTAATAATAAATAATTTTACAATTTAGATGGTTCGACAAGTAGCTCGGAAATGAATAATCTTGGTTACCTGAGGGTGGACTCTGACCACGACGAAGACCCCGGCCCCATCAGTCTCCACCCATACAATGACTGTGGTAAGTCTCACTCACTCACTCACTCACTCACTCACTCACTCACTCACTCACTCACTCACTCACTCACTCACTCACTCACTCACTCACTCACTCACTCACTCACTCACTCACTCACTCACTCACTCACTCACTCACTCACTCACTCACTCACTCACTCACTCACTCACTCACTCACTCACTCACTCACTCACTCACTCACTCACTCACTCACTCACTCACTCACTCACTCACTCACTCACTCACTCACTCACTCACTCACTCACTCACTCACTCACTCACTCACTCACTCACTCACTCACTCACTCACTCACTCACTCACTCACTCACTCACTCACTCACTCACTCACTCACTCACTCACTCACTCACTCACTCACTCACTCACTCACTCACTCACTCACTCACTCACTCACTCACTCACTCACTCACTCACTCACTCACTCATTCACCCACTCACTCACTCACTCACTCACTCACTCACTCACTCACTCACTCATTCACCCACTCACTCACTCACTCACTCACTCACTCACTCACTCACTCACTCACTCACTCACTCACTCACTCACTCACTCACTCACTCACTCACTCACTCACTCACTCACTCACTCACTCACTCACTCACTCACTCACTCACTCACTCACTCATTCACCCACTCACTCACTCACTCACTCACTCACTCACTCACTCACTCACTCATTCACCACTCACTCACTCACTCACTCACTCACTCACTCACTCACTCACTCACTCACTCACTCACTCACTCACTCACTCACTCACTCACTCACTCACTCACTCACTCACTCACTCACTCACTCACTCACTCACTCACTCACTCACTCACTCACTCACTCACTCACTCACTCACTCACTCACTCACTCACTCACTCATTCACTCATTCACCCACTCACTCACTCACTCACTCACTCATTCACCCACTCACTCACTCACTCACTCACTCACTCACTCACTCACTCACTCATTCACCCACTCACTCACTCACTCACTCACTCACTCACTCACTCACTCACTCACTCACTCACTCACTCACTCACTCACTCACTCACTCACTCACTCACTCACTCACTCACTCACTCACTCACTCACTCACTCACTCACTCACTCATTCACCCACTCACTCACTCACTCACTCACTCACTCATTCACCCACTCACTCACTCACTCACTCACTCACTCACTCACTCACTCACTCACTCACTCACTCACTCACTCACTCACTCACTCACTCACTCACTCACTCACTCACTCACTCACTCACTCACTCACTCACTCACTCACTCACTCACTCACTCACTCACTCACTCACTCACTCACTCACTCACTCACTCACTCACTCACTCACTCACTCACTATGTTTGTTTAGCTTTTTTAGCCCTTCTGTTATAAATGAGTTGTTGAGCGCCGGACCGAAAAGAGCAAGTGTGTGGTCGCTAGGGAAAAGCTGAGCTGAAAGATGACTTTTTCGATTACGAGTGGGGCGGCCGACTGACAAGAGAAGTCTTGCAGCTTCGACATCGAGGGGAATCGATCTGGATGAACTTGAGCGACAGGAGATCGACGATAGGCTCTGCGACATACCACAGACGTTTCATAGAAGAGACAGAAGGGTACGTTTGGGTAGTGGGCACTGATGATACTATTTACCAAGAGGTAGAATGTCGAACCTATCCTTTCTTAAGAGATAAAGAAGACTATGTTAATTTCAACATACGAACACTTCATAACCACTAAAAACTTGGTCATAACCACTAAAAACTTGGATCTAGTTACTTTTTGCCATTTTTCGGGATATATCAAAGGCAAAGAAAAAAGCCAATCTTTCGTAGTAACTTAAACATTTTGACCTCGTCAACATAACTTAGGACTTCGTAACATTCTCTCGGTATGATTTTTATGTTTTTCAAAAAGAACCCCAGTCCCCAAAAGATGTTTGCACGTCATTTTTCCTGATAAATTGCGATATAATATTGACCATTTTAAGTCTCTGGTAAATTTGAGCAGGGTTAAGAAAAAGTTAGTTGATTTAGAAGTGGCCCAAAATTGGTCTAAAACTTTCCACAACCCATATTGAAACGTTTAAGGTCAATATCGAATTTTTTAACCTGGGTTGCGGTAGGTACTGTATTTTTTCAAATGTGGTCAAATTCTTTCAAAGTGGTGTTTTCCAAAAGCTTTCATTGCCAAATTTAACCCTTATTAATGAAATGTTCGTATACTCGCAAAGGACCCCCCCCCCCGAAACCCTTAAAAAAAGGGAAAAATGCGCTTTAATTCTCAGTTTTTCGCATTTTTCGACCTTCTTATATGGGCTGCAAAATGCCATTTTTCGGGAAAGATGCAACATTTTTTGCATCTTTTGCAATTTTATGGTCTAAAAAAACTCCGTGACCATTATGACGAAATTGGACTTTGAAACTAAATTTTTCCATCGATTCAAGTAGAAATTCAATTTTTGTAGGTCAAAATTTTTCTTGATTTAAAGTTGCTCCAAACATTTACAAAATCTTTAATTTGGCTTTTTTTATTTTTTTCCGTGAACGTCCAGATCCTTTTTGAACGATAAGCATTTCACTGATCAATTTTGAAATTTTTTGAACAACTTTTTGAATTATTTTTTTATATGTCCCTGAATTAGGGGGAGGGGTATTGTGCGAATTCCCCATTTTCGTATTCTTCTCTTTTCCCGTTCCCTCAAAGTTCCGCCATTTCCTCACAAGGCGCCACTCCCTCCACTTATCCCGTCAGTCCGTGCGAATGGCGCTGCCACTCGCGCGTATATCGTCCCGACGCTTCCCCTGTTCATGCCGACGAAAGGCCTTAAACCACACCTGTGGGGGTAGAAAAGCATGTTTTGTAACCATTTACTTCTTTCCGTAAATAATGAAATGTTTAGGAGGCACTCTACGGGGCGGAGAGTCAAAGGACGAGCTATGGAGATCACCACGAGCAGAATGCCCTGCTCCACTCGCACGATAAAAGCTGTGCGGATGGGAGTGAGGATTCGAAAGATGAGGATCTGGAGGAGGAAGAGGAGGGACCGCAAGGAATTCGGAAGGTGAGAGAGAGAGAGAGAGACAGACAGACAAAGAGAGTAAGAGACGATGCACCATGTCACCACCTCAGAAAGTCAGACAAATCATCGGTGGTTAGAGAAGCAGAGAATCATATAGACGGATGGTTAGACACACAGAGAAACAGACAGAAGAGTGGTTAGAGATGCAGAGAATCAGACATATGGGTGGTTAGAGGCGCAGAGAAACAAACATATCGAGTGTTAGAGACGCAGAGAAACAGACAGAAGGCTGGGTGGTTAGAGACGCAGAGAAACATATATAGGTGGTTCGAGACGCAGAAAATTACCTAGTTTAATTGTTAGAGACGTAGGGAATAAGACAGATGGATGGTTAGAGACGCAACTAATCAGAGAGAGAGAGAGAGAGAGAGAGAGAGAGACGCAGAGAAACAGATAGACGGGTGGTTAGAGAAGCAAAGAATGAGGCAGATGTTATGTTAGAGGTGCAGAGAAAAAGACATACAGGTGGTTAGAGATGCAGAACATTAGACAGACGGGTTGTTAGAGACGCAGAGAAGCAGACAGACGGGTGGTTATAGACGCAGATAATTAGACAAATGTGGGTTGAAGACACAGAGAAACATACATATGGGTGGTTAGAGACGTAGAGATAAGCAGAGTTTGGGTGGTTAGAGACGCAGAGAAACTGACAGACGGGTGGTTAGAGACGCAGAAAATCAGGCATATATTTGATTAGAGACGCAGAAAACCAGGCAGGCGGGTGGTTAGAGACGCAGAGAATCAGAGAGTTGGATGATTAGATACGCAGAGAATCAGAAATGGGTGGATAGAGACGCTAATAATCAGACAGATAATAGGTTAAAGACGCAGAGAATTGGACAGACGGGTTTGAGACGCACAGCGTTAGACAATGATGGTTAAAGACGCAGAAAATCATATAAACGTAGATTAGAGAAGCAGAAAATGAAGACAAACACAGACAGACGGGTGGTTAGAGACACACAAAATCAGGGACGGGTTGAAATACGCAGATAGAAGCAGACTTTAGGTGGTTAGAGACGCCGAGAAACAGACAGACGAAATGTCAGAGACGCAGAGAAACAGAAATATGGGTAGATAGAGACTCTGAGAATTAGATATTAGGGTGGTTAGAGACGCAGAGAATCAGACAAAAAGGTCGTTAGAGAAGCAGCGAATCAGAATCAGACTGACAAGTCGTGAGGCAGAGTAACAGATAGACGGGTTGCTAGAGACGCAGAGAAACAGACACAGACACGGGTGTTTAGAAACGCAGAAAATCAGACAGGAGGGTGGTTATAGACGCAGAGAGTCGATATATGCGCTCTAATAGTAACATTACAGTATGCTAAACTCATCCTCCCCCACGTGGCCCTCGTGCTGCTCACCTGCGCCTACACGGTCTTAGGAGCCTCAATCTTTTACTCAGTTGAACGACCTCATGAACTGGAAACTAAGGCAGAGCAGCTGAGACTGATCTACAGTAGACAAGACGACTTTGTAGACAAACTTGTGCTTCTAGCTTCGGGAAATCATACAGGTACAGTTTTACTGTCATTTTCCGTTCTCAGCACGGTTTTTTGATCGTTTGTCAATTTCTGCACGGTTTTTGGCTATTTGCCGATTGCTGCACGGTTTTTGGCCATCTGCCGATTGTCGCACGGTTATCTGCAGATTGCCGCATTGTTTTATGCTCCTTTATTTTATCTAATTGTTTTTTTTTAATATAATTCTTATTTATCTAATTTTTTGCAGTTTTCCGCACAGTTTTCGCCGATCGTCGCACGGTTTTCTTAGAAATCTACCGATTGTTGCACAGTTTTCTGGTAGTCTGCCGATTTCCGCACAGTTTTCATGTAATTCGCCGATTTCCGCACAGTTTTCTGGAAATTTGCCGATTTCCGCACGTCTTTTTTAAACTTGCCAATTTCCGCACGGTTTTATGTCCATCTGTTTCATTCTGCTTCGTTTTCTGGTAATTTACCGTTTGGTGCACAGTTTTATGCCAATTAGCCGATTAGCGCACGGTTTTCTGATAATTTGCCGATTGCCGCATAGTTTTCCGGTCATTTGCCGATTGCAACATGGGTTTATGAAAATCTGTCGATTTCCGAACTGTTTACTTGTCTTTTCCGACTGTTGCACAGTTTTCTGAAAATTTACCCATTGCCGCACGGTTTTCCGGTCGTCAGCAATTGCCGCAGTGTTTTATGGTCATTGGCCAATTGCCGCACAGTTTTCGGATAATTTGCCGATTGCCGCGCTGTTTTATGGCCTTTTGCCAAATGCGGCACAGTTTTCTGATAATTTGCCGTTTGCCGCACAGTTTTATAGACATTTTCCGAATATCACACCGTTCTCTATAAAATCCAATTTTCAGTTCGCCGGGACTGGGAAGCGGCAGCCCAGCAACACCTCCACGACATGTCGGATCAGTTATTTCTAGCCTTCGAAAAGTATTTTCTAACGAGTAACGAAGTTAAGAAGAACACGACGACAGAGATTTGGTCATTTCCGACCTCCATCTTCTTTGCAGTCACCGTTGTTACAACTATCGGTAAGGGAACATATATGATTACAATTATTTTCGATTTATTTCAGGCTATGGTAACCCAGTGCCTATTACGAATGTTGGTCGTATCGTTTGCATTATGTTTTCACTGTTTGGAATTCCTCTTACTTTAGTTACGATTGCGGATTTGGGTAAGGAGAGAGAGAGAGAGAGCGAGAAAGTGTGACTCTCTCTGCGTCTCTGGCCAACATTCTGTCTGATTCTCTTTTCGTCTCTAACTATCTGCCTGTTTTTTCTGTCTCCGTGTCTAACCAGGAAGTTCTCAGATTCTCTGCTTGCCAAAACCACTTTTTATTGTTCTCTGTGTCTCTAACCACCCGTCTGTCTGATTCTCTGCGTCTATAACCACCTTCTCTCTGACTCTCTGCAACTCTTACCTTACATATGCTTTATTCTCTGCGTCTCTAATAATCTTTCTGTCCGTTTTTCTGTGTCTCGAACCAACCTTCTGCCTGACTGTCTGCGTCTCTCACCACTTCTGTTTGGCTGTCTGCGTCTCTGACCACCCGTTGGTCAGTTTCTCTGCGTCTCTAACCAATCTTCTGTTGATTTTCTGCGTCTCCAACCTTCTTCCAACTGCTTTTCTGCCTTTATAAAAAACCTGCTGTCTGACTCTCTGCGTCTCTGACTACCTTCTGTCTTACTCTCTGCGTCTCTCACCCCTTTCTGACTGACTTTCTGAATCCATAACCTATTTCTGCCTGTTGTTCTGCGTCTCTAACCATCCTTTTTCTAATTATCTGCTCCTCCAACCACCTTTTGTCTGATTCTTTGCTTCTCTAACCTCTTTCTGTCTATTTATCTTTGTCTCTTTGCTTATCTGCTTCTCTAATCACTCATCAGTATACTTCTCTGCGTCTACACTTCCCTTTGTTTGATTCTCTGCGTCTCTAACCACTTCTGTCTGTTTCTCTGCGTCTCTAACCACCTTCTGTCTAATTCTCTGCGTCTCTAACCACCTTCTGTCTGACTCTCTACGTCTCTAACCACCTTCTGTCTGTTTCTCTGCGTCTCTAACCACCTTCTGTCTGATTCTCTACGTCTCTAACCACTTTCTGTCTGTTTCTCTGCGTCTCTAACCACCTTCTGTCTAATTCTCTGCGTCTCTAACCACTTTCTATCTGTTTCTCTGCGTCTCTAACCACCTTCTGTCTAATTCTCTGCGTCTCTAACCACTTTCTATCTGTTTCTCTGCGTCTATAACCTCCTTCTGTCTAATTCTCTGTGTCTATAACCTCCTTCTGTCTGTTTCTCTGCGTCTCTAACCACCTTCTGTCTGATTCTCTACGTCTCTAACCACCTTCTGTCTGTTTCTCTGCGTCTCTATCCACTTTCTGTCTGTTTCTCTGCGTCTCTAACCACCTTCTGACTAATTCTCTGCGTCTCTAACCACTTTCTTTCTATTTCTCTACGTCTCTAACCTCCTTCTGTCTGATTCTCTGCGTCTCTAACATCCTTCTGTCTAATTATCTGCGTCTCTAACCTATTTCTGTCTATAGTCCATGTCCAAATAACAACTGCCCCTTTGGTACCTTAAAGGATTATAGGTATCTGGTCCCGAGTGTGCTTTCTTAGGAGAGCGCAGAGAAACCATTCTCTGCGTCTATAACCTCCTTCTGTCTGTTTCTCTGCGTCTCTAACCACCTTCTGTCTGATTCTCTACGTCTCTAACCACTTTCTGTCTGTTTCTCTGCGTCTCTAACCACCTTCTGACTAATTCTCTGCGTCTCTAACCACTTTCTTTCTATTTCTCTGCGTCTCTAACCTCCTTCTGTCTGATTCTCTGCGTCTCTAACATCCTTCTGTCTAATTATCTGCGTCTCTAACCTATTTCTGTCTATAGTCCGTATCCAAATAACAACTGCCCCTTTGGTACCTTAAAGGATTATAGGTATCTGGTCCCGAGTGTGCTTTCTTAGGAGAGCGCAGAGAAACCAGACAAAATAGCGTCTGAGCAATGTTTCTTTTTGTACGAAATTTCATGAAGGCCTTTTGTTGTTCGGACACAGACTATAATTCTCTGCGTCTCTAACCCCCTGTTTCCAGGTAAATTCCTCTCCGAACACCTTATCTGGATGTATGGCAACTACCTCCGTCTGAAAACCGCCATCTGTGAAAGAGCAGGAGGCCGTCGAGAACGGAGAGAACATGTCTGCGAACATTGTCAAAGCCGAGGAATCGGTCACAATATGCACGTGATCGAGGAACAACGCATTCCGGCCATGCTGGTCCTCGCCATTCTTGTAGCCTACACCGCTCTTGGTGGAGTACTCATGTCAAAGTTAGAACCATGGAGCTTCTTCACTTCATTCTATTGGTCTTTTATCACAATGACTACGGTTTGTTTGAAATTTTAGCATAATTAGTTGGAAAAATCGGTTTAGGTAGGATTTGGCGACTTGATGCCGCGGAGAGATGAGTATATGTACTTGATACTGCTCTACATTGTACTAGGTGAGAAAATAAAATACGAACAACTGAAAAAAAAGCAAAAATTGAAACTACGGACTTTTTAGTCAATAGTTAAGTTTTGCAAGGCATCCGCGAACCCTGCTAAACAGCGGACAGGATATGAATTAAATTCAAAACCCCTAATTTTTAAGAATACCTATGTAATTTTTGTTTATACAAGCTTTCTTAAACATTTATTTTAAAAAAACCCAGTTATTTTCAATAATGACGTTTTTGGCAATGGAGCGCGAAAAGTGTTTCTGACTCGGAATTTTGAATTTTTTCATTTGAAATTTTTCGGTCATTTCAGCTGTAAAAAAAACATTTAAACTTAAGCATTCATTAATTTAAATCGTTAAATTTAGTTCTAAAATAGTGCTACTGAAATCAAAACTTGCCCGTCGTTTAGCAGAGTCTGAGGCGGACTTACAGTCCTGAAAACGGAATATTTCGCTTAGTAACGAAAATAATTTTTAAAAATTGAAAATTAAACACGAATTCCTGAAATTTACGTCGAAATTTAGGCATTTGCCCTCAAAAATCAAATTTTGTCCGTTGTTTAGCAGGACCCGCGTTCGAGTTGCAAGAAGCCGCGTCCGCCAATACAAGCTCAATTGTTTCGTTTCGTTGTGGATGAAATTTTTAAAATCGAAATTCATTTAAATTTTATTAAAAAGTGTTTTTTTGTAAATCGACAAATCGATTTTCCAAGTCTATCCATTTGTACCCATTTCAAAAAACACAAACACATGTTTTCTTTTCTTTATATTTTTTGGGTTGACATATTTTAATGTCAAAAATGCCAGAAATACAGTTAGAATAGTTAAAGCATAAAATCTTTGTTCTGCCCAAAGCAATGTGTGTCCGTTGTTTAGCGGGTCGTGTCCGTTGTTTAACGGGCAGGGAGGCGCGCATACCAAATTTTGAAACCAAAGTATTTCGATTGATTGTGGATGAAATTTCAAAGTTTAAAAACAAAAATTTTTAATTAGCGTGTTCTCTACCAAAATTTTGTCTTAAAAAGAAGATTTTTCAATTTTAAAAAATCGATTTCTCAGGTCTGGCCATTACAACCATGTGTATCGACCTTGTCGGTGTGCAGTACATCAGAAAGATTCACTATTTCGGTCGGAAGATTCAAGACGCCCGCTCGGCTTTGGCCGTAGTTGGTGGAAAGGTACATTTTCTTTCCTTTTGTAGTTTGTACTCAAATTTAGGTCGTCCTCGTCTCTGAACTTTATGCCAATCTCATGCAAAAGAGGGCTCGAAATCTGTCGAGAGAGGCATTCATAATTGAGAATCTCTACATTTCGAAACACATCATTCCGTTCATTCCGAACGACATCCGTCTCATCAGGTATACTGTAGAATGGGGATACTGTAGCTACAGTATCCTTCTAGGTACATTGACCAGTTGGAGGGCAGTCCATCGACTTCTGATTCTTCGCTAGACGTTCACAGTTGTCGCTTCTGCCACTCGCGGTTCAGCGTGTCTCAGCATCAGAATCTGGCCGAGAGCTGACATATCACACTTGTAGGACACCACTCGAAATGGACTTTCAATTGTTGTTTTGTGAATTATTTGCCAGATAAAGAGGGAAATTTAGAGAGACGGGGAGAGACGCAGACAAATAGACATACGTTAGAGACGCAGAGAATTAGACAGGCGGGGTTAGAGACGCAGAGAAACATACAACCAGGGGTTTGAGACGCAGAGATTTAGACAAATGGAGTTAGAGACGCAAAAATTTAGAGAGGCAGTGGGTTGGTGACTCAGAGAAACAGACAGACGAGGTTAGAGACGTAGAGAATTATACAACCAGGGTTAAAGACGCAGAGAATTAGACAGACAGGGGTTAGAGACACAGAGAAACAGACAGACGAGGTTAAAAACGCAGAGAATTAGACAATCAGGGTTAGAGAAGCAGAGAATCAGACAGATGAGATCCCGTTTAAAGTTCCAAGAATTTACTTTAACAGATGAGATCCCGTTTAAAGTTCCAAGAATAATTCCCATGGTTTATCGATTGAAGAGTGGCACGCAATTTATTCCTCCCGTGCCTGTTGCTTAGCAGCTCGGATCAAATTACATACGTGCCAAGTGTAGAGGCACGGGCATAACATCGTGAAATTTCTGTAGGCATTTGGCTACGGCCAGCGTGTGGTATGGGCGTATTTCCTGAAATCAAACACTTCAATTGCATTATCTCTCTGCTTTTTCTCTTCCCTCTTCCTCCCTCTCTCTCTCTCTCTCTCTCTCTCTCTCTCTCTCTCTCTCTATTCATGTACTAACCGCTACTTTCTTCATATCATAGTGCAGAAAAGTAGCTTGCAGGCATGAGGCACTTCGTATCCAAGTTGCCATACATTTGACATTGAGCCGAAAGTGGTTCTTCCATGAGACGTGAAGGCAGATCGAATCGGTCAAATAGTTGGGCGATTCCGGGAAGGCGCTTCCAGAATCCTGAAGTTTGCACTTTGCCTTTGTTTAATCATCATAATCCTACTGTGTCTCAAAATCTTCTGTATCTCAAAATCCCAGACACTTTCAATTCCATTTCAATCCAATAAACCCCCGGATCACAAAGGAGCGATTTCAGAACGGACCGTTAATTCGCATAAATGTTTTGTGTGCGTCCGGGGGCGTGACGGAATCGATGTTCCAACTGGTTTCCGCCGCCGACGGCGACGGTCAGTGACTGATCCTTTTTTGTTTCTCGCGTTCCACTTGGGAAGATTTTGCACTACTAAGAAAATAGAAAAGAACGCGTGAATCAGTTGTTTTCTTTCTTTGGGAACAGGTTTTCCGCATGAATTTATTGTTTGTTCTAATTCGGGATTCTATTTTTGAATGTTTTTGATTTTTCCCATATCATACACACTGAATGCCTTATTTCACCCTACCTTTGACTTAACCTTAATATAATTTACAGTTACTTAGTTTACCTCACCATATCTTTTCTACCTTTACCTTACCTTAAACCTAACTTAACCTTACAATACGTTAAATATCTCTCTAGCTTACCCTAACATACCTTAACCTTAACCTTAACCTTAACCCTAGCCCTAACCTTAACCTTAACCTTAACTTTAACCTTAACCTTAACCTTAACCTTAACCTTAACCTTAACCTTAACCTTAACCTTAACCTTAACCTTAACCTTAACCTTAACCTTAACCTTAACCTTAACCTTAACCTTAACCTTAACCTTAACCTTAACCTTAACCTTAAACTAACCTTAACCATACTTTACGTTAAAATGCTTCTCCTTACATAAACTACATTATTTCTTTCGTAATCGCGTGTACGCTCGTTTAAATCTCGGCCACGGTTCCATTTTTGTGCCAGAAATCGCCCGATCTCGTCCTTTTATCGCAATTTAGCGCTCCCTCCCGAAACACAGGTGTTCCCTTTCGCAGCCTCCGCCTGTTTGTTTCCTTTCTTTTCATTTCTTTTTGATAAATTTCATGATCGATTTCACTCGGGACAATATTTTCTTTCGAGGGGCAATTCCTCAGAAATGGACCTCAAAAACCGGGTAAATATCAGACTTTATCGGGTGTTTTCCTGTTTTCCGATTGATTTGTTTGCATTGATATTGTGATTGTTTTCGTCGTTCGAAAAAAAAGGAGGACAGAAAAATGTGAAAAGGAAAATTTGGATTTTTATGTAAGAAATGGACTCTGATAAACGAGTTGGCTTAGAAAATAGTTCACAATTTCAGAATCGACCCATATTTGGTCAAAAACCTTGCTAGGGTCAATATTCGACATTTTGAAAGTTTTAGGTCCATATTGATTTTTTGACCTGGGTTACGTTGGGGTACTAAAATTTTGTAAAATTGGTGGAAATCTTTGGTAATGGTGTTTTTCCCGTAACTTTTGACTTAGATACATCCAAGCCGGGCCGGCCCGCTCCAAAATTTTTCACGGCCCGGCCCGGCCCGGCCTGGCCCGACCTGGCCCGGCCCGGCCCGGGCCGGCCCGACTCAACCGAAAATTTATGCCTTTTTTCAATGTAAAAATCAAAGAAAACAAAAAAAAAATTTTCGGGCCGGCCCGGGCCGGCCCGCTTCAAAATTTTTCTCGGCCCGGCCCGGGCCGGCCCCAAATTTTGCCATGCTTGGATACATCAAATCTAACTGATAAATAGCGAAAAGTTTGTTTACTTACGCGCAGGACCCATAAAACCTCAAAAACGTGAAATTTTGGGTTTGGAAATACAGTTTTTCGCATTTTTCGAAGTTTGACTTAAAAGACGCGCAATATGTGGCATAAATCATTGAATTCTACGTTTTTTTTGAGCATTGAAACACACATTAACGTTGAAATTATCTGGAGCACATGATGATGAAAATTGAATTTGAAAGTTAACTTTGAAAGTTTTTCCATCAATTCCACCGGGACAAAACTCTCTTTTGGGTCAATTTTTTTTAAATTTCAAAATAGGTCAATTATTTTTTTCAAAAAGGTTAACTAAACCTATCTCGTTCAAGAAGTCTTAAAATATGAATTCTTAATTTTTCAAGTTGCTTCAACTCGTTTTTTTTAGGATTTCAGTTAAAGCCAACAATTTCGCATTTATCACGCATTTATCACAAATCTATCGAAAACTATTTTTAAAAGTCGGAAAAGTTGGTTTTGAAGCGAAATAGAAAAATTTGACCATAATGCCAGAGAAAACATGTTTTTCGAGATTTTGGGGAATTTTCGACTATCTTTTTTTATTGTTTAAATCTACTTGAAAGTGAAAAAAGCGATAAAAAACCAATTTTTTCTTTTTGCAAAATTTAAAAAAAAAGAAACCCCAATGTTTTTTCTGTTTAACGCAATTGTAAGTTGAGAACGTAATTTCAATTTTATATGTTCTTCAGTTGAATGTTTCTAGATGAACTTTCGATGCTTAATTTAATTTAAAAAAAAGAAACTTAAGTAACATTAACATCAACTACATGCGCGCCGCGTTGCGTTAAAATGAGTAAATACGAAAAATTAATTTTTTTTGACTTTCTTGAATTTTCCCATTTTTTTAACAGAACACAAAATATAAGAGAAATGAAAACAAAACTCAGCGCACCTCGTGGTCCAATCCATTGTTCATTGAAATCCCAAATTCCTTTTTTTTTTCGAATAATAAAGTCCTCATTATATTTTTATTTATCTTATCTGAAATGGAGGAAAATTTAAAAATATTAAATTGACTTTTTTAATAAGGGAGGAAGATATTTATAAAAAAAAAAAAAAGAAAAAAAAAGAAGATCTGGTTGGCGGCAAAATGGAAAGCTATATCTGCGCAGATCGTAATTAGCGAAATCCGGGTCAAAGGTCAATTTTTGGGTCATTTTTTGGCGTTTTTAGCCTGTTCCCGCCCATTTTAACGACGCTTTTATTAAATAATTTCATCATACTTTTTAAATCCGAGTTCACACTACAACTTTCGTAATTTCAGACTGTTTTGCCTCTATTTATTATTTCTTTTGCCCCCGATTTTCCACTAGCCTCCTTATTTTTCTTTACCCCAGCTGTTTCTAGTGGTCAGTGCTCGTTCGCCTTATCAACCCTTATCACCGTTCCTCTGTTACTTTCCCCTCGGAGAAAAACAGTTTTGATTTTGAAACTGCGTTTTCCATTTTTTAAAATTTAAATTTGATATTATTATTTCAAGTTTCAGACTAAATTCAATTACTCATCTGCTTACTGAGTGGGTGTACTGATTTTTTCTGCCGAAATGCGCTGGTGGAGTGTTTCGCGACGAGTCGATCGCCCACTATTGTGAATTTATTATGACATCACTCACTCCTCTCTACGGCAACAGAACAATTCACGCGCAGTTTTTAGTTTTAGAGAGAGAGAGAGAGAGAGAGAGAGAGAGAGAGAGAGAGACAGAGACAGAGACAGAGACAGAGACAGAGACAGAGACAGAGACAGAGACAGAGACAGAGACAGAGACAGAGACAGAGACAGAGACAGAGACAGAGACAGAGACAGAGACAGAGACAGAGACAGAGACAGAGACAGAGACAGAGACAGAGACAGAGACAGAGACAGAGACAGAGACAGAGACAGAGACAGAGACAGAGACAGAGACAGAGACAGAGACAGAGACAGAGACAGAGACAGAGACAGAGACAGAGACAGAGGAGACAGAGACAGAGACAGAGGAGACAGAGACAGAGACAGAGGAGACAGAGACAGAGACAGAGGAGACAGAGACAGAGACAGAGGAGACAGAGACAGAGACAGAGGAGACAGAGACAGAGACAGAGGAGACAGAGACAGAGGAGACAGAGACAGAGACAGAGGAGACAGAGACAGAGACAGAGGAGACAGAGACAGAGACAGAGACAGAGACAGAGACAGAGACAGAGACAGAGACAGAGACAGAGACAGAGACAGAGACAGAGACAGAGACAGAGACAGAGACAGAGACAGAGACAGAGACAGAGACAGAGACAGAGACAGAGACAGAGACAGAGACAGAGACAGAGACAGAGACAGAGACAGAGACAGAGACAGAGACAGAGACAGAGACAGAGACAGAGACAGAGGAGACAGAGACAGAGACAGAGGAGACAGAGACAGAGACAGAGGAGACAGAGACAGAGACAGAGGAGACAGAGACAGAGACAGAGGAGACAGAGACAGAGACAGAGGAGACAGAGACAGAGACAGAGGAGACAGAGACAGAGGAGACAGAGACAGAGACAGAGGAGACAGAGACAGAGACAGAGGAGACAGAGACAGAGACAGAGACAGAGACAGAGACAGAGACAGAGACAGAGACAGAGACAGAGACAGAGACAGAGACAGAGACAGAGACAGAGACAGAGACAGAGACAGAGACAGAGACAGAGACAGAGACAGAGACAGAGACAGAGACAGAGACAGAGACAGAGACAGAGACAGAGACAGAGACAGAGACAGAGACAGAGACAGAGACAGAGACAGAGACAGAGGAGACAGAGGAGACAGAGACAGAGACAGAGACAGAGACAGAGACAGAGACAGAGACAGAGACAGAGACAGAGACAGAGACAGAGACAGAGACAGAGACAGAGACAGAGACAGAGACAGAGACAGAGACAGAGACAGAGACAGAGACAGAGACAGAGACAGAGACAGAGACAGAGACAGAGACAGAGACAGAGACAGAGACAGAGACAGAGACAGAGACAGAGACAGAGACAGAGACAGAGACAGAGACAGAGACAGAGACAGAGACAGAGACAGAGACAGAGACAGAGACAGAGACAGAGACAGAGACAGAGACAGAGACAGAGACAGAGACAGAGGAGACAGAGACAGAGGAGACAGAGACAGAGACAGAGATAGAGGAGACAGAGACAGAGGAGACAGAGACAGAGGAGACAGAGACAGAGGAGACAGAGACAGAGACAGAGGAGACAGAGACAGAGACAGAGGAGACAGAGACAGAGACAGAGGAGACAGAGACAGAGACAGAGGAAACAGAGACAGAGACAGAGGAGACAGAGACAGAGACAGAGGAGACAGAGACAGAGACAGAGGAGACAGAGACAGAGACAGAGGAGACAGAGACAGAGACAGAGGAGACAGAGACAGAGACAGAGGAGACAGAGACAGAGACAGAGGAGACAGAGACAGAGACAGAGGAGACAGAGACAGAGACAGAGGAGACAGAGACAGAGACAGAGGAGACAGAGACAGAGACAGAGGAGACAGAGACAGAGACAGAGGAGACAGAGACAGAGACAGAGGAGACAGAGACAGAGACAGAGGAGACAGAGACAGAGACAGAGGAGACAGAGACAGAGACAGAGGAGACAGAGACAGAGACAGAGGAGACAGAGACAGAGACAGAGGAGACAGAGACAGAGACAGAGGAGACAGAGACAGAGACAGAGGAGACAGAGACAGAGACAGAGGAGACAGAGACAGAGACAGAGGAGACAGAGACAGAGACAGAGGAGACAGAGACAGAGACAGAGGAGACAGAGACAGAGACAGAGGAGACAGAGACAGAGACAGAGACAGAGACAGAGACAGAGACAGAGACAGAGACAGAGACAGAGACAGAGACAGAGACAGAGACAGAGACAGAGACAGAGACAGAGACAGAGACAGAGACAGAGACAGAGACAGAGACAGAGACAGAGACAGAGACAGAGACAGAGACAGAGACAGAGACAGAGACAGAGACAGAGACAGAGACAGAGACAGAGACAGAGACAGAGACAGAGACAGAGACAGAGACAGAGACAGAGACAGAGACAGAGACAGAGACAGAGACAGAGACAGAGACAGAGACAGAGACAGAGACAGAGACAGAGACAGAGACAGAGACAGAGACAGAGACAGAGACAGAGACAGAGACAGAGACAGAGACAGAGACAGAGACAGAGACAGAGACAGAGACAGAGACAGAGACAGAGACAGAGACAGAGACAGAGACAGAGACAGAGACAGAGACAGAGACAGAGACAGAGACAGAGACAGAGACAGAGACAGAGACAGAGACAGAGACAGAGACAGAGACAGAGACAGAGACAGAGACAGAGACAGAGACAGAGACAGAGACAGAGACAGAGACAGAGACAGAGACAGAGACAGAGACAGAGACAGAGACAGAGACAGAGACAGAGACAGAGACAGAGACAGAGACAGAGACAGAGACAGAGACAGAGACAGAGACAGAGACAGAGACAGAGACAGAGACAGAGACAGAGACAGAGACAGAGACAGAGACAGAGACAGAGACAGAGACAGAGGAGACAGAGACAGAGACAGAGGAGACAGAGACAGAGACAGAGACAGAGACAGAGATGCCTCTATTTATTGAACTTTCGGCTTCTGTACCTCTCCCCCGTGGAGTAAGTAATCCGTGAACTCGCGCATGTTTTCCAACACAAACCTCAGTTCACACCGCTGTTTTCTGTCTCTGCCTCCGCCTCAGTCTCTCTCTCCCTTGCGGTTCAGTCTGTTTGCCCTCTGCCCTCTTCACCTAAACAAACTTTGCCACTTTGAAGACGGTGACTTTTCGCAGGGGAGAGAGCGCGCGGCAGTTTCTTCCGGAGAGAGTGGGAGAGTTTTGAAATAGTTTGCCTGTTCTCCTCAATTGCGCCTCTTTCTTGTCGTGCAACCCGTTCGGCCGCGAACTGGTTGCCTCCCGAGAAACTCTCTCCTCGCATCTCGGCTTCTCCGAGATGCGCGAGGACGATAGGCCACCTGTCCCCGGGGCTAATCTCGTCTAGCCCCGGGGCTTCTGCGGCACTCTGCCCAATTGTTACGCGTCGTCGCTTTTTGGCCAGATAATCTATTCTGAATTTGTTTTTATTCCCTTAAATAATTCGATACTTTTTTACCATATTCCCCTTAGAATTTTGATCTTCTACTTCAGTTTTATTCTAATTGATGTAAAAACTGTGAAACTGCGGGTTACATCGCATTTTCGGCCCCACGCGTGCGGCTGCGTCGCGTGCGCCGCGCAAGATTTTGTTATCCTCCCTTTATTACATCATTTTCATACTATACTTCAAAAGAAAACTAAAAAAAACCTTCGAAAGTTTTGAAAGATCGCTTTAATTCATTCTGCTTTCAATGTGGTTCTCTGAAAAAGCGATGTTTTTGACTTTATGGCGACAAATAGGTACATTTTTATTATATTTTATTTAGAATTTAAATTTTCTGCTAAAAAAAATGTGGTATTTTGCACATTTCTCGTCTTTTCTTTTCCATGCGAGCGGCTTCGTCACGTGCGCCGCACGGCCTGCGCAAAGTTTTGTTAATTTCTATATTACATCATTTTTCTCTATTCAACACAATTTTGTATTCAAATTTAGTAGAAAACTATAACGAAATATTTAAAATTTCGAAATGATCGCTTTTCGTGGCGTTGATCCGTTGATTTTGATGTCCTTCTCAGAAGTACAAAGCTTTCATGTTTTCCTGCCAACAAATAGATGCTTTTCTGTCGTATGGTCTGTAAATTTCAGTTTTCTAATGTATTTTTGTTAAAGATAATGTAAAACCATAAAATTTTGCCATTTATATGTGCGCGGGCTGTTGCGTCGCGTGCGGCGCGCCAACTGCGGTTTAAAAATAGTTTTGCTGTAAGTCATTTTTCTATTGAACTTTAACATTACTGCTTTTTACTATCGAAAACAACGATTAAATTATAATAAACATACCAGAAACAAGTATTTGTTTGTTTTGGCGCGTAACGATTGTGACTGGCGCGCGCTTACATCAGAAATGTCCCATTAGAAATACAAAAATATGTGTTTCGCACGATTTTCTAAAATACATTTTTAAAAAAAAACATGAATAATTATTGATTTCACCAATCTGGTTTTTCACCAATCTTGGCGCTTGGCGCGTAAAGATTGCGATTGGCGCGCGTTTACCCCTCAAAACGCGCACTCCCCCACAAAGCAACAATATTTTCACGTTCCATTTTTAAGTTCTTAACCCAACAAACATTCGGCTTATCCGTATCGATTGCAAAACTATTCCCCATTGTTTTCCCTAACATTTGTTTGTTCCTTTTATTCGTCATAAAATGGGTTGTTGTGTGCTACGCCAAAACAGGTCACTTCCACCTTCTTCTAAACAAATCTGACCATTTATAGCTTGTTTGCTTAGCGGTTATTCACGCCTGTCCCTTCCGGGAGTAAGCGGATTGCCTCGTCTCGTTGAAGGTCATGCACACCGATTCATCGATATTACCTTATTGCAAAACAGTTCGCCAAAGTCTTTAAAAACACGTATGAACATATTTATATCGAGTTTACTCACTTTTTAACAGAAAACCCTTCGATTTTAGGCTTTAAAAGTAGGTATTATCACTGAAAATGTATTGAAACATGTATTTCTATTCACACTGTAATGAAAATTATTGCTTTGTCTCCGAAAATTGTCCGGAATTCCTTAAATGTCGAAGTCCCCCGCGTTCCACACGCAAACTATGACTGTATTCACGCCCCTTCTGTGTATTATCATTATTTGGAACTCGGAAAAACGATGTAAAGTCACTTTTCTTAAAAAGCAATGAAAAATTCTGTATTTTAATATATAAATTTTTATATACCATGCAGTTGTGAGAGATTACTGTACCGCATAATTATTTTGTACCCACGTACGGTATTTTCAGTCGCGCTAATTGTTACGGTATTCGTCTTTTGGGGGTGAAATAGGAACATTTTCGACTTAAATTTTGGGTTTTAGGGTTTTTAAAAGCGTTAATTTTTGTATTTTATGCATAATTTTAGCACTGGTCACTATTTCCGTCGCTTATCTCATGTTCTTATCTTCTTTGTTATCAGAAATTCTCCATTTTCCTTGCAGATACCGATCGAGTATGTTCCGATAGGGGCGAATTATGATGAAGCCGAGTAGTTACGTCTCCGACAACCCCTCCACATCGATGGATGTGTCGAATGACTCCTCCGTCAAGGGCCACCACCGACGAACCTCCTCGTTATGGGTGCCGCCGTCCAGGTTTGTTTGTTTTGTGGCGTCATGGCGCGATTTTTGGCCATCTCTCTCTTTCTCCGTCTTTCTCTCTCTCTCTCTCTCTCTCTCTCTCTCAACCCTCTTTATTTCAGGCCAGTATTCTCCTCTCCCAAGCAGGCGATCCTAGAGAAGGCCGAAACCGGAGGTCGCATCCTAAAACAACTCCCCTTCGCTAAGTGGTTTTTCGGCACGGCACCGACGTTACCACAATACCGAGTGATTTCTCCCAATAATCAGGCCGATCAGAATCACCAACGGTTAGTTTTTATACGAATTTTGTGTAAAATTAGTGAGAATTGCTCTATTTCATCCCACAGGCTGCCTTTATCAGTTTGTGGTGCCTTAGTGACACCCGGCTGTCCGAATCGGGTTAAAATTTTTAAACGAAACCTTACTATTGTTCAAATTATGGGGGAAACTTCAGCTAAACCCATAATCCCTCCAAGCTCGTGTAGCTTTCTACCGGTTTTGGGGATTTCAGGCAGCCTCAGACCACTTTTTCCATATATTTTGTAACCTCAGGGCGCTTTTTTGGACCTCAGGTAGCCTCAGCTTGTTTTTGGAAATCTTTTAGCCTCAGACCCCTTTTTGGATATATTATGTAACCTCAGGGCGCTTTTTTGGATTTTTGATAGCCTTCGGCCGCTGTATGGGAATTCAGATCTTCTCAACCCTCCATTCTGGAATCTCTAGCAGCCTCAGGCCGCTTTTTGGGTTATCATGTAGCTTTAGGCCGCTGTTTTAGTATCGCAGGTGGCCGCAGACCGCCTTTTCGATATATCTGGTAGCCTCAGGCCGCTTTTGTCGGATCATAAGTAGCCTATGGCCGCTTTTTTGGGATCTCAGTTAGCCACATGCCGCTTTTTCGATATTTCAGGCCGATATTTCAGGTAGCATTAGCCCGCTTTTTGGGAACTCAGGTAGGCTCAGGGCGCTTTTTATGCATCTCAGGTGGCCTCAGGCCGCTTTTTTTGGATGTCAAGTAGCATGAGACCGCTTTTTAGGACCGCCGCGGCTCGAATTTCCGGCTCGGCTCGGCCGGACCGGCGCGGCTCGAATTTGTCTTGACAGCTGACTGGTTCATCCAGATCGGTGGGATTCCAAAAACTGTTTTAAATTAGTTTTTTTTTAATTTGTTTCAGCATTTTTTTACATTGATTTTTCAAAATTTCAGGTATAACCACCCGAATCGACGGTACTTGGACAACCGGGTGTCAACTACAAAGTACAATGTGCTCACTTTTCTGCCGAAAAACTTGCTCGAACAGGTGAATTTCCTCCGATTTTTATCAACAATTTTAATTTCAGTTACATCGAGCGGCCAACCTCTACTTCATTTTCATCGTCATCTTGAATATGATAATCGGCGCCTTCGGCAAGTACATATCGATCATGCCCATTTCTTTCGTGTTAGGAATTACTGCGATTAAGGACGCATTTGAGGTGTGTTTTGGCTGAGTGCCAATTGGAAAATTTGAATTTAGGACTACCGGCGGTACAAAGCAGACCTCAAGATCAACCATTCCACGTGTCGTGTGTGGGATTCGGCCCAGGGACGGTAGGGTTTTCGAAATTCAGACTTTAAACTGATTTTTTTCCAAAACAGTCTTTTAAACCTTCAAATTAGACCGGGTGCCATATTCTATGGCAGGCGGCCTGGGGGTGTCTGATTCTATGGGAAGCGGCCTGAAGGTGCCGCATTCTAGAACAAGCGGCCTTAGGGTGCCACATTCTATTGGATGCGGCCGAAGGGGGACACACTACAGGAGAAGCGGCCTAATGGTGGCACAGTTTATGGCAAACAGCCTAATAGTGCCAGATTATATGGCAAGCGGCCTGAGGGTGACACACTTCAGAAGAAGCGGCCTTAGCGTGTACGATTCTCTTTAAAGCGGCCGAACGATGCCAGATTCCACTGCAAGCGGCCTGAGTGTTCCTAATTCTATGGGAAGCGGCCTGAGAATGTCTGATTCCATTGGAAGCGGCCTAAGGGTGCCAAATTCCATGGAAAGCGTCCTATTGATGCCACAGTCTAAGGCAAGCGACCTAAGGATGTCAGATTGTAAAACACGGATACCTTTAACTCAATTTAAGTCCGCTTCCCCAAATAAGCTTAGCCACAACCTTATTTAGTCCTTTAATCTATCTTGTTCCAGGTACCGCAAACTAGAATGGCAGAATATCATCGTTGGCGACTTTGTCCATCTCTCCCACGACGAGATCATCCCAGCCGATATTCTTCTGTTGCGGAGTAGCGATATCAACGGTAGTGTCTAGTTTGAGTGGCTTAACCCTAAAATTTTAGGTGTTTGCTACGTGGACACGTGTAATTTGGACGGAGAGAGTAATCTGAAGCAGAGAACAGCCATTCGAGCCATGGGCAAGTACCACAACGCCACCGTGCCACAGGAGTTCTCGCCGGACCAGTTTCAGTACAAGGTTTGTTTAGAAAAAGTGTGCGTACGTTGGTCTAGCCGGAGGGTTTGGCAAAATGCCAGGGAAATCACCCGATTTAATGGGTCCCGACACGACCTTTCTGCTTTACGCAATTTGGGAAGTTCACCGTCATTGCGTACCGGCCACGGACCATTGGCGGGAATTCAAAATGTTCCCCTGCGGGGATCACGGTCGCTCAATATGATGCTGTCGACATGGGAAAGTTGATTGTTGTAAATTGTGTATTTTTTCATATTTTTGCCACATTTTTTCGTATTTCATTAAGAAAAGTAAATCAGAGTCGTAATTTTAACGAAATATACCGCAAAAAAGCAAAAAATTAGATAAATAAGGCCTTTTTCTTACCCTAGGAACCCCATTTAGATTATAATGGCACTGATCCTTGTGTTTACGTTTTCTTTGGTATATATTAGCACTTTTAAAGCATGTGGGCTCTTTTCACGGCAAAAGCATTGGTGGAACTCTTCAAACCCTACAAATATCGTGATTTCATTCGATTTTTCTCAAAAAAATGAATTTATTACTCGGGTTTTCACTTTTTGCCACTTTTATTTGCTATATTAGACTTGTTTTAACCGTGAAATAAAGAAAAAGCCGTCCATTTTTGCGATTTCAATTGTTTTTGAGCCGCGCGGCGGCTGCGTCGCGGCTCGGCCGACGTTTCCATTACCGCCTACTTCCCGTCCAGAAAGGCCGTGCGAAATTTTGGCTCATAACTTAAAGGGAATTACCCAATTTTAGAGTTCCTAATTTAAAGTCCTCTAAAATTTTTGGGCTTGAATCTTCTTCCCCTTTCCATCCTTTTGCTCAATTTTTCAATTCACAATCCCAATTTGCGACCCCCCAACCCCTCCCACCCCCAAATTTGCGACCCCCTTCGAACCGCCGGGTGCGGAGCTTGCCCAAGTCTGTCACAAACTATGGCCCACCCCTGCTCGCCTGTAGTTCGTGCTGTTGATTTTTGTCCCCAATGACGTGCTTTCGGGTTTTGTTGACACCCAGCTGGTACTATATTGAGCGTCACAAAATATCGATCTATTGTTACATTATTCAAAAACGGGCTTCTTGTAAGCAGAAAATGAAAACTTTCTATCAATGGCTGATTGGATCACTGCCTGTGTGACCTCTTGTGCTATGTGACTTGATCCTTTGGGTATTTGCACTCGAGTAACTGTGATGTTTGCTCCAGGTAGTCTGCGAACAGCCGACCACCGATGTTTACAAGTTCGACGGCCGGTTGGAAACGATGGATCAGGGTAATTCCAAGCATCTCGAGGCGAAAGTATAAAAGAAATCGTTGCAGGACCACCACTGCCAAGGGAATTCACGCTCCTCGCCAAGGAGAACGTCCTTCTGCGAGGATGTGTGGTGAAGAATACGGATTTCGTGGAGGGGATCGTTCTGTACGCAGGACACGACACCAAGGCCATGCTCAACAACAGTGGTCCCAGATATAAGAGGTAATTTACAGAGCGGGTTTCTCAAACCACGGGCCGGACCGGAAAGACCTGGGATTGGCGAGTACCTACTATGGCAACGAGTCGGTATTTCATTACGAAAACCATACATTTTATTGGTCTTGGTTGGCTCGGCTCGAGAAAATCTCAGCGGCCACCAAGCATGGCAAAATTTGGGGCCGGCCCGGGCCGGCCCAAAATTTTTTTTTCGTTTTCTTTGATTTTTACAATGAAAAAAGGCATAAATTTTCGGTTGAGTCGGGCCGGGCCGTGAAAAATTTTGGAGCGGGCCGGCCCGTTGCCATGCTTGGCGGCCACTATAGAGAGGTTCTAAAATGACGGGCCGGGCTGAGGGGATTTTTGGGACTGCCCGGCCGGCCCAGATGTGGAAAATTAAATTGTGTATAAATCGGTGCAATAATTTTTAAACTTCTTTAAATAGCTGAATACATTGCTGGACGCGAGGCGCTTGCGGTACCTACGTATTTCGGCGTTTGGTTGAAAACGTTAACACAACATTAACGGGGGGCTAATTTTGAGTCCAAGGCACCATTTGGGGTGCTTACGGATCGAACCCCTTCAGCATTCCATGTCCAGCTATGGCTGAATAATGTTTGTTTCAAACAGTAAGTGAATATTAGTTGTACAAAAAGGAATGTCCCCCAAGGAACGACCGGGATCGAACCCTGTTCATGTGGATGGCAATCTAACTGGGTGGTCCAGGGTAAACGGGCCGACCGGGCCGGCCCGACCAGAATTTTCCAAATGGCCCGGCCTGGCCCGTGAGAACCCCGACTGGATGAGTATTATTACGAAGCATAGGTGGGCGGGGCTTCGCCCGGAGTGAAGGGGGTTTTGGGAATTCAGTTGTGGGAAAGGGATTTTTGGCCCGAAACGCCGGAAGTTTTTCGGTTCGGTAGTGATTGGGCAATTGTTTTCGGGTTTTGGTCCGATGAAACCATCGGAAGTTAAAATCGGCTGTGGATCCGATCAGGATCGGCGTGATGTGCTGCCCACCTATGTTACGAAGGAAAGCCTTATTTGGTTTCTACATCTTGGATGACTATCAAACTACCAAGGGTGGCAAAAACTGGGTCCAGGCTCGGTTGGACCGAGAAATTTTGGGAACGGGCCCGCCCACTCCGGCCCCATGACTTTTAAAAATCTCTTTTTAAGCGTAGATCTTTTCAAAATGAATGCTTTTAGGTAATTTTTGTGTTTAGACGTACTTCTCAATGGCAAAAACTTGCTAAAGAGGATTCGAACTATCTTATATAATATAAATTTTCTATAATTGTCATGGCCTTTCAACCCAAGGCCGAAGGCCGGCCCGAAAAAATTTGGGTGGCGGGCCGGCCCTGATAACCCTTGCAGAACAATAGAACATCAATGTTTGGCTTACGGGTTGTTGCCTGAGTATCATACTTTCTAACGAATTGATTGTAAAACAATTAAAACTGGAACATGTACACAATGACTTTAAAAATGCATCCCTGTTAACTTGGGGGGGGGGGCTTGGATTGAATAATGCAAGAAAACCCCAGACAACATACAAATTGTAAACCAAAAACAAACAAAACAACACAATCGGAAATCTACGTTCAATACCACGGGAATTTTCGATCATTAATGGGCGTAGTGGCAAACTCCGTCAGGTCTTCGGCCGACTGTCTGTCGGGGAAGAGGGACAGCTGGTTGTTGCGGACGTCGATGCATCGGAAGAGGCGGTAGTAGTCGAGGAGTTTCTGAAGACTGTCGAACGAGGCTCCGGAAGAGTCGGCCGAGAGACGCCACTCGCCGTGGCGGTTCTTCAGAGGGTAGATGGAGAGACGGGACTGCTCGTTCTTGTAGGCCAGATGGAGCTTCAGAGGAAAGGCAGAGACCTGGAAATGAGGCATGGAGAGATCTACAAAGAGAGAGAGGGAGGGATAGTCCCACCTCTTCCTCAGTCGGATAGAAGAGCACCACCTCCTCCACCTCCAAAATCTTCTCCACATCCTCCATATCGACTGCTCCCAGGAAGTCTCTCTCCTGCCTCTCTTCCTCCTTTTCCTCCCTCTCCTTCTGCGCCTTCTTCCTCTTCATCCTCCGTGCCTTGTACTGCTCCTTCGAGTGGTACCCCCAGGCGGGGCGTTCCGGGTACCTCACTCCCAGGCGGTGGTTCACCAGATGGCCGTTTCTGGTCTCAGCCACGGAGTAGGAGGGAGGAGTGCAGGCCGAAGAGTCCTCGTCACTCATCTGGAGGCCGGCTGGCGAAGAGACCAAAGTAGAAATGAGGCATTTGCGGAAGAACGGGTGTTTTATAGTAGTTTTTACGCAACCTAGCGTAACTTTACTTTACGTAAAACCTCTTCACTTGACGTACCCATACGTAACCAATTGGGTAACTCCCTCAACTTGCCTGAAACACACCTTGTCAGAGTACCGCAGGGGTATATTTTGCGAAAGCCCCCTCTACTATTAGAATAACTTTTCAAATTTTGCGGGGGACCCCCTCCCTTTACAAAAAGTTGGGAAAATCTACCGCCGCGGCTCGCGCAGGCTTGTGTCTGAAACTTGTGTAACCTTTTAAGGTTAAACCCAACAGTTAAAACTGTTAGGGGTAAATTTGACTACCGTATGGAAAATGAACAACCTTTAATTTTTGAGTCTTAAAACTGGATAAATCTCTTAACTCTACGGCCATAAGTTATGTAACCTTCCTTAATATTGGGGTCTGCATTTGGGTAACTCGTTAGGGACATAGGAGTGTGGGGTGCTTCCGATATACCTGCGTAATTCGGTGTTTGGTTGAAAACGGTAGCAGAAAATTAAAGAAGCGCTTCCGTTGCCACCGAGGTACCATTTGGGGGTGGGGCTTACGCATCGAGCGGTTTATGGTATCCCTCTTCTGGAACTTGGCACCCCTTCTTTTGTTTGGATATGAATTTGGGTTAATTCCATAATCTTAAATGTCTGAGTTGGGGTAACCCTCTTTTTAGTGTTTGGGTTTATTTTTTTCGGCTTCTTTTTTTTCGGTTCCGCAATTTGGTGAATATACTTAATTTTGAGAGTATCCAATGGAGTAAGTCCCTTTATTATGGGGGGATGGAAAGTGGGTAATCCACTAAACTTTAGGCGTCAGAAATGATGTAACGCAATTCTTCTTTTTTTTCAGAAGCACCCTGGAAAAATTGACGAACCTGGACATTATCTGGTGTGTGGTGATCCTCTTGGCCCTTTGTTTAACTGGAGCTATTCTGTCAGGTAATTTTTTCATTAGATTTCATACAAATTACTTTAGGAGTCTTCATGAACCGCTTCTCCACTGATCCTTACGAAGTGCCTTACTTCACCTTCGACCCGGAAACGGATAAGTTCAACCCGAGTTTCGAGGCTTTCAAGAACTTTTGGTACTTTATCATCGTTCTCCAGGTGGGTACATGACTTTTTGGTTTATCACCAATTGGTGCAGGGTTTTTCGTTGGAACAGCCGATTGCCGCACGGTTTTTGGCTGAAACTGCCGATTGCCACACGGTTTTCAGTAGAACTTGCCTCACAGTTTTGTTGTGGTTGAAACAATTGATTGCCGCATGGTTTTTGGTTAAACAGCCGATGTGTTCTTTTACAGGCTCAGTTTTCCCATATATTTCCCCATTTCCAGGTCCTGATCCCCATTTCCCTCTACGTCTCCATCGAATTCATCAAAGTCGGACAGATATGGTTCATGTCGCAGGATAAGAACATGTACTACGAGAAGGTCGACAAGCGGCTGCACTGCCGGTAGCCCTTTTTCGCATTTTAAACCCTTTCTCTCTTTCAGTGCGCTGAATATTCCTGAAGAACTGGGTCAGATTCAGTACGTAATGTCCGACAAAACGGGGACTTTGACGGAAAATCAGGTAAGAACTGCTCATTGTTGAGGGGTGTGCCCTAATTTGTCATTACAGACCTTTTATGTCAGTAGGGTGTTTCGGTGGTCCAGAAACTCGATCGATATCCCAAAAAAAAATAAATCGACTTTACACAAAACGCAATCAATATCACCATGTTTTTCACAATTATACCATACCTGTTAGTAAACGCCCCTTCCTTTCCCAAATTCTTCAATTTGTTGACTAAACTGTTAATTGAGCGCCAATCACCTGACTGTGGATGGGGGGCTCTACTGCGTGATGGGGTAAATGGGTAACTGCCCCATTTTTGTCCCAACAGGTAAGGTTGGCTACGTCAAATGACTGCTACCCATGTATAGCGGTACTTCATTTCTGGCCCAAAGAGTTAAGGAGCCGACCCCCACATTACACATTCGACGTATGGCGCAAGCCCCCCCCCCCCCCCAAGTGAGACATTCTTCTCGGCGCGACCCCCACAACCATAGCTGGACACGGCGCGGGGGGGGGGCTTAAAAAGTAAGGCCCCCCAAAGGGATGGGGACCCCAAAATCTGGGGATCTCTATTTTCGCAAGGCAAAGGCCCCATATAAAACAACCCCGCAAAACCAAGGTCCCGCAAGCAATTCGTGTCCCCACAACCGCCCACAACCGAAAGGTACGGTCGATGTTTTTCTATGGTCCCAATCAAGCATGGCAAAATTTGGGGCCGGCCCGGGCCGAGAAAAATTTTTTTTCGTTTTTTTTTAAATTTTACATTGAAAAAAGACATAAATTTTCGGTTGAGTCGGGCCGGGCCGGGCCGTGAAAAATTTTGGAGCGGGCCGGCCCGTTGCCATGCTTGGTCCCAATTCAAGAGCCCAGTTTGACCCCCACGCAACCTTAAGACTCTACTCTAAGAGTTTTACATAATCTATAAACCCGTAAAGCTCGTGGGCTCGGTAATGAATGAATATCCAATATGCAGTTTAGCAAGAGGCGCATTAATTGTTTTTTAATCCTTTTTTTCAGATGGTCTTCAGACGGTGTTCGATCACTGGCAAGGATTACGGAGGTTCCACCTCTCCCGTCATGGAGACACCGCAAGGCCTACGCCCTCTCAAGGTAGAATTATTGGCGTTGTTATTCTAATTTCCCGGTTTAGGATAGAAACCTGGAGTCTGTATTGATCTCGGCCGCTGCGGACCCGTCGATGGACAACCCGATGTTCGCCTTTTTCATGACCATGGCCATTTGTAACACCGTTGTTGTCAACGCCAAACCCCACGAGGTGAGGTTTCGTGAAATTGCGGATTGTCGCACGGTTTTTTGGGTTAAATTGTCGTTAACCGCACGATTTTTGGGGCAAACTTGTAGATTGTTGCACGGTTTTTGGGCTAGATTGCCCTTTGCTGCACGGTTTTTTTTTGTTGTTGTTAAAACTGCCGATTCACGTATGGTTTTTGACTAATATTGCCGTTAACCGCACGTTTTTTCAAGTTGCCGATTGTGCGTAATTGTTGCGACGCGACTGTTAAATAAAGTAAATAACGTGCCAAACTCACCCTGTTGTTTCAGGATCTGATGGACGACGAGGGAGATATCTGCGAGAGTCGCTACGAGGCGGACGGGACACGAATCGACATGAAACCGCCGACCACGCTGAACGTCAAGTTCCTGGAAGAAGTGGAGGAGGAATCGCCTGTGCAGACGCCGGATTCACCTTCGAAAGAGGGAATCGAACTCATCGAGTTCAACGATGCGGTAAGTGTGGGATTATTCGTAAATTGAAGCAGTCTGGGGCAGCCACGGTCCCATTAATGCGACACACGGGTAGCGTTACACCGTTAAATCGGCTTGGGGCTACAATGATTGCAAAAGCGACCTGAGGTTGTGAAGATTATGACCAAGAGCCTGGATGCTGCCAAAGGCTTCTCCGATTTCATGAAAGCGGGTCATGGCTGCCAGGGTCTTTTTAAAGCGGCATGTGGCTGTCAGAGTTATATTAAAGCGGCCTGAGGCTGCCGAAACTCCGAAACAGTGGCCTAATGCTGCTATTATCCTTGTAAAGGGACTTAAAGCTGCCGTATTAAGGCGGCCTGTGGCTGCTTTATTTACAAGCGGTCTTAGGTTGCCTGGGTAATTTTAAAGCGGCCAGACGCTGCCGCTTCCATTCCATAAAACGTTTTATTTCCATTTCCTAATGTATAGGTGGTTAGCGATTTCCGGTATCATATTAACGCGTGAGAATACCATTGTTTAAAAAAAGAGCCGTCTAAGACTGCCATTGTTAATTAAAGCGGCCGGAGGCTGCCATTGTCCGCTTAAAGCGGCTTAATGCGGTCTCAGGCTGCCATTGTTCGTTTAAAGCGGACTGAAGCTGCAATTGTCCGCTTAAGGCGGTCTGAGGATGCGACGATTTTACCAAAGCGCGCTATGGTTAATTTGTAGTGGCCTGACGTGAGACTGCCAAGATTTCACTCACGCGACCTGAGGCTGCGAGGATTATGTTAAAGCGGCTTGATACAACAAAGATTTTACTCGAGCGACCTGAGGCTGTCAAGGTTTAACCCTGGCGGCCTAGGATCTCGTGGTCCAACTAACGCTGCCTGAGGACCTCCGAATAATTTCTAGAGCCCTGCGGCTGCCAAGATTTTTTTAAGGCGGACTGAGCCTGTCATTAATCTGTTAAAGCGGCCAATTAACCCTGAAAATTTCAGAGCACGCCGCCGCCAATCGTGGTGGAATCCGACGAGAGTCTGAAGGAGGAGAAAGAAGAGGGAAAGGAGAAGAAAGACGGCTCCAAACTCGGTCTGGGCATCCTTTCGCACCGCCCATCGCTGCTCAGCCTCGCTAGGAAGGGAATCAAAGACCTCAGTCCGTTCAGAAGGTGCGTTTTTGAACAATTCCTGTTTTGGCGGCTAACGAATTCTATACTATCGGAACGCTAACGTGTACAATCCTAAGTCTAGCACTTCCAGATCTCTGGATAAACGCCAGTCCCAACAGACTGTTGAAGTTCTTCCGCCGCAGTCTTTCTACGACTCCGAGTCTCCCGATGAGTTGGCGCTTGTCGAAGCGGCGAAAGAGTATGGAATTCGGCTGTTGAAGAGACGTTTCGACGAAGTTGTGGTGTACCTGCGAGCGAAGGGACAAACCGTCAAGTACAAGGTGAGAAAGAGACCAAAGACCACTTTTTTCGCGGCTGGTGAGAGGAATCCCCATGACCAAGCATGGCAAAATCATGGGCCGGGCCAGGGCGGCGAGAAAAGTTTACAGTGGGCCGGCCTGGGTCGGCCCGTGAATTTTTGATAATGTTATTTTTTATGTAACTCCAATCAAGATTAATATTTTTCCATTCTTTTTATTGGAAAACATCGTTCTCAACTTGCAAAAGATAAAGTTTAAAGGAGGATTCAAACTACCCTATATAAAAATGTTATGTTATGGCCGAGTGGCTAAGAATTGGCCTGGCAAACCAAAGTGACCCCAGTTCGATCCCCCGTCGTCCAAGCTTTTTTGCCTTATCGTTAGTAGTTTTGCTCTTTATATGTGCTAGAAATCCAATTCTAGTCCATTACAAAGGAAAACTTTTTTTTCTACATTATGGAAAAATTTTATCTCTGCCCGGGCCGGGCCGAAAAAAAAATTTTGCGGAGCCATGCTTTCCCATTACCATCTTCTCTCAAATGTGTCTATATCCGAACTCCTGAGTTGCCTGAATCTCATCTATTACAGAAACAACAACGTCCCCTTTAATAATAACTCAGAGTGGTCTATTTTATTTAGCTACGTCGGTCTAGTGGTTGTTTGGTTTGTTCAGCCATGGCTCCCACTCAAATGTGCAATAAATACATCGAATACTACAACAAAATCTAACAACAAGAAACAAGTTAAAGCTGGCGGTTGCAGTTAGGAGTTCCAACTTGGAACTGTTCATGCAATGCGCAGAAGAAGAAACATATAGTAGGTAGTTCAACTGTCGATATCACAGAAAAGAAAACATAACACAGAAACAACAACGTCCCCATCAATAACAACAAATCGCGGTCATTTACTTTACCACACTTGGTAGATGTATTTTGGAGGTCAGACTCAGCCCTCTCCAACGATGTCGTTGACGCAGGTAGAGATGAGCTTGGTGGAAGTAGTGGAACTGAAGGCGGAATAGAATCAGAAGAAGGGGTGAAGGTACCTGGGAGTTGAAGCCATGGTTTGGTAGTTGTCCTCGTTCGGAGTTGGGGAGACGAACCGCCGCTGGGAGACACTAGGAGGAGAATGAGGAGGGAGGGAGACGGAGAATGAGCCGTGAGAATTACTCACGAAACGCATCTCCGTAAGATAATCATACCTGGCCGTGGCGTTCTTGGGAAAGCTAGCGATACGTAAATGAATGCCTTAACCAAACCGCATAGCGTTTCGAGCTTTTCTCTCTTGGTAATGCAATAGTCGGTCAGGTTTTGGCCGCCTAATCAGGTACACTTGCTTTTTAAGGTTTTCTTTTAAAAAAAGGAGGGCGCGTCCACGGCCATAATCACGTCATTTGGGCCATTAATGACAGCCGGTTGGCACGAAATACGGTAGACAACCCAGGAAGTAGGGGTTGTATTACAAAAACAAGGTCCGACCTTGATATGTTGTAAACTCAACACAATAATAACAACATTCCCCCAGAAAACATAACACAGAAACAACAACGTTCCCATTAATAACAACCAATCGCGGTCATTTACTTTACCACACTTGGCAGATGTATTTTTGAGGTATCCTCCCAATCAGGTTCATCCCTCTCCAACGATGTCGTTGACGCAGGTAGAGATGAGCTTGGTGGAATTAGTGGAACTGAAGGCGGAATCTCAATATACATTTGGTAGTTTCTGCCTGTTGGTTAGCAGCGTAACGTTTTAGGCAAAGTGAGCCATTTCTAGAGAGGAGATAGGGCGGTGGGGTCGGAAGCGAGGGGAGGGTACCAAGGGCGGCCGGGAACCGCTCTGGCGCGAAGCGCAAGAGTGGTCGGCCGCCCTTGGTACCCGACCCGAGCGTACACGTTTGTGCGTCGACGTCAGGCCGCGAAGCGGCCGGTTGCGGCCGAAGGCCGTGAGAACACATTGAGGCGGCCGAAGGCCGTCGAACCCAGAAGTCTAAGACCCGCGTAGCGGGGCTTTGACTTCTGGTAGAATCAGAAGAAGGCGTGAAGGTACCTGGGAGTGGAAGGCATGGTGTGGTAGTTGTCCTCGTTCGGAGTTGGGGAGATGAACCGCCGCTGGGAGACACTCGGAGGAGAATGAGGAGGGAGGGAGACTGGCATTGAGACGTGAGAATGACTCACGTAACGTATCTCCGTAAGCTAATCATGCCTGGCCGTGAAGTTTTTGGGAAATCTAACGATACGTAAATGAGTGCCTAGGTAATGCCATTACGCTAATTTCATACACTCTTGTTGGGATACCCTGCTGGAAATAAAGTCCACTTTGTTTGTTCCTTCAAAATTCATTTGAGGGCTTCAATACTCATATGAACGAACTCAGTTGATTAAGCAAAATCTAAGGAACAAACTAAGATGTTGAAAACTGAAATTCATCAGCATACGGCACAGGACGGCACAAAAAAAACACAAAAATGGCATACGGTCAGAAATTTTTTTTTTGAACATCGAGACATTAGAAGCCCTTGAAAAGTTGTCTTGGAAAATGTTTCTCGATGTTCCAAAAAATTTCTGACCGTATACCTTTTTCGTTTTTTTTTTTGGCAAACGGCGCCACTCTGGCTAATGAATTACCGTTTTTTCACCATCTTAATTTATTCCTTAGACTTTGCTTAATCAACTGAGTTCGTTCATATGATTACTGAAGCCCTCAAATGACTTTTGAAATAACAAACAAAGTGGACTTATACTTATTTCCAGCAGGTATGTTGGGCCCATAAGTTCAGCTGTAAACAGGACTTCTCTCCACAATAAATTCTAATCGTGAGGAAGTTTAGAGAAATAGCTGCCTCCGGGGTACTGAAATGACGGGTAGGGCCGAGGGTTTTTTCTGGGTGCGGGTATGAAAAATTAAATTTTAATTTTTGTATAAATCGGTACAATAATTTTTAAACGGCTTTAAATAACTTAATAATGTTTGTTGCTAACAAATACGTCAATATTGGTCGTGCAAAAAAGAATTTCGCCGACCGGGATCGAACCCTGGTCGTGTGGGTGATAATCTGACTGGGTGGTCCAGGGTAAACGGGCCGACCAAAATTTCTCCCCGGCCCTTGAGAGGATTAAACAAAACTTGTCCTTAACCACCCTTAACAATCGAACATTCGTAGGGTTTGCCACTCTTAACCCTTGGGTAAACCGGGATACATACTCCCGTCAATGCTTTTTTTGTTCATCATTTATAAAAAGTACCAAACTCATAAAAAAGTACCAAACTCGTAAAAAAAAGTACCAAATTTATAAAATTTTAGGTGCTGCACACGCTTCCCTTCGACTCTGACCGCAAGCGAATGTCCGTGGTGGTGCGAGAGTGCACTGGGAAGAAACGAGTGATTCTTCTGACGAAAGGTGCCGACGCCAACGTTCTTCCCATTATCGAGAAGGGCTTCGCAGAGTCACAAGAGGGCGAGAACACCCTGTTCGTGGTGGGACTCAATTTCCAAACATTTTTTTTTACAATTTTCTTTTCAGTCACAGCAGCACCTTACCGACTACGCCAAAGAGGGACTGAGGACGCTGTGTCTGGCGATGAAAGTCTGGCCGGAGGAGGAGTACGAGGCGTGGAAGACGCTGCACGAAGAGGCGGAACTGGACCCCCACCATAGGGAGAATCTCCTTTTGGACAGCACTCTTCGTGCCGAGACCGACGTGGAACTTTTGGGTTAGTTGTGGGAATCATTCAGTTAAGCCCCCTTGTATTTTAGTCCTCATGCTCGGTCCGTTCTAGTTGAGCCCCACGCATAAAGCATTTAGGGTCGCAGAAAATGGGGGGCATAACTAATGTACCATGAAACCTCACCCGTCAAACACCCGTCTAACTCAGTCAAGCCCCACCTCCAAATCAGTTTCACATTCAGTTAAGCTCCGCTTATTCAGGTTAATTTAGTTGTATCCAAAAAATTTCCGTCTTATTCAGTTGACATCCCTCTCCCATTTCATTTAAGCCCCCCTTTTGGGTAAATTACGGGAAATATTCAGTTAACGCATGAATAACGTAGAATCGCCGAAAAAGGGGGGGGGGGGGAATGACTTGCACCCTAAATTTCTTTCTTTAAACTTCTGCTTAACTCGGTAGCAGTTTTCCATTTAGTGAAGCATATTCTTAAAATTTGCGTCTTTTTCAGCTAAGGTTCCGCCAATCTCTCTAGATACAATTAAGTTCCCCAAATATGTATGTGGTGAGACGTGATAATCATTAATGAATATCAATTATGGGCATACCCTAAATTGGGGTAAGGATCTGCGGGGGGGGGGGGGGGGGGTGCGCCGGGGAAAATCGGGACCCTGAGTCAGGAGAGGGGTTTTCGGGGGGGCAAAAATTGGGTCCTCGAAAACGCGTAAAAACAGGGGGTTCTGCCAGCCCACCGGACCCGCCAAAAAATCCGGGGGGCTCCGCCCGGACCCAGCCGCACCCACCAATTTAGGGTATGATTATGGGGAGGGTGCAGTAACAATGGGGGCTTTCTTGACTTTAGAATCAACACATAGTGCTCGACAAAGCTACTTCGGTCTGTCTATTTGGCTGCGTACATTGCCTGCGTATCATATTAAATGTGTACATTGCCTATGTATCATGCCTTTCAAAGAACATCCAAATTTTGGCACCCCAAACCGAAGTATTGGGCAGCAACTGTACGATTCAATAACCTAGAAATCGCCGGTTTCGCGAACTCAGTTGAATTGGGTGGGAATTGTATCAGTTTCCTGTTTCCCAGCTTTTTAGTTGCTTCTTATTCGTTGATTTTCATTGAAATTCCATCCTTTAATATAAAATTACAGGCGTCACTGCGATTGAAGACCGCCTCCAGGACGGAGTCCCTGAGTGCATCCACAACCTGAGGAAGGCCGGGATCAAAGTCTGGGTTCTAACCGGAGACAAGATCGAAACAGCCGTCAACATTGCGTATTCCTCCAAGTACCGTACCCCTTAATTGCCCAATAGTGCTGTAATTTTAGGCTCTTCTCTCAGACCATGGATCTCCTTAACATCGGCGCCAACAGCGTAAGAGCAGTATCTGACGTTCTCGATGAACACCTTAAAAGGTTTGTTGTAAGAGGGTGTTTCGGGCCGGCCCGGGATCCACAATACCCGTTTTGGGCGTAGTTCTCACAGGCCGGGCCATTTGGAAAATTTTGGTCGGCCCGTGAGAAATTTGGAAAATTTTGGTCGGCCCGTTTCGCCTGTTTACCTTGGACCACCCAGCCAGATTGCCGCCCACACGACAAAGGTTCGATCCCGGTCGGTGACATTCTTTTTTGTACGACTAATATTGACGTATATGTTTGTAACAAACATTATAAAGTAATTTAAAACCGTTTAAAAAAGTATTGTACCGTTTTATACAAAATATATAAAATTTTGATTTTCAAAAACGGGCCGGCGGGGCCGCCCAAAAAAATCTCTCGGCCCGGCCCATCATTTGAGAACCCGGTTTTGGGGAAATCTGGTGTATTATTATGTATGTGCACTATTCATTTTCAGGATTTCCCGTGCTACCGAAGTAACAGAAGAAGCTGCCTTTGGACTGGTGCTCAACGGAGCCTATCTCGACTTTTGTCTGGATCCACACAATGAGGAGCGATTCGTCAATCTGCTCAAGGGGTTAGTCTCTCTCTCTCTCTCTCTCTCTCTCTCTCTCTCTCTAACCCCTCTCATTTGAGCTGTCGAAGTGTGTTGTGCTGTCGTGCGACCCCTCTGCAAAAGGCCAGCCTGGTGAAGTTAGCAAAAGCGAAACTCCACGGCAAAGTGCTGGCGATCGGCGATGGGGCGAACGACGTCTCAATGATCCAGGTTTGTTTTATTTTATTTTGTTACCGTTTTGGTAGCCTCAGGCCGCGTTTTCTTACATCGAGTTTTTCAGGGCGCCGACGTGGGAGTGGGACTGTCCGGTCAGGAGGGAATGCAGGCTGTTATGGCCAGCGACTTCTCCATGGCTCGTTTTCGCTTCTTGTCGCAGTTGCTTCTCGTTCACGGACACTGGTGCTACCATCGACTGTCACAGACCATTCTCTACTTCTTCTATAAGAACGCGGTAAGAGAGGAGACCACTTTTGCCGCTTTTCCCGGCAACCTCAGGCCGCTTTTCGCGGCATAAGCATCGCGTTTTGTGACGTCTTCCGGCCGCTCGTGGCATCCTCAGTCCCGGGTTTTTGGGCATCCTCAGGCCGCGGTTTCTTGAATCCTTAGGCCACTTCTGTTGGCATCCTCAGGCAGCGTTTTAGGCATCTCCAGGCCGCGCTTTAGGCATCCTCAGGCCGCATTTTCTGCCATTCTTCGGCCGCCTTTCCTGGTATCAGGAGGCCGCTTGTCCTAGTATCCTCAGGCCGCGTTTCCTGTCACCTTCAGAACACTTATCTCGGTATCCTTAATCCGCATTTATTGGCATCCTCAGGTCGCGTTTTGAAGCATCCTCAGGCCGCTTGTCCCGGCACCGTCCATCCTCAAGCCGCGTTTCCTGGAACCGCAGGCCGCTTTTCGATGTATCCTCAGCTGGCTTTTCCAGGCATCAACCACATTGCGCTTTTTCGGCTTCCCCACATCAGATCGGCTATTTTGGCATCATCAAGGCGCTTTTCCGGACACCCTCATCCCGCTTTTCCCGGATTCCTAAAGTCGCGTTTTCCGACATCCTTAGGCCGCACTTGTCCCGGCAACCTCAAGCTGCTTTTAAGGCATCTTTGGGCCGAGTTTTCTGGTATCCTCAGGCCGCGTTTTCCGGCATTCTCAGGTCGCTTTACTTGCCATCCTTAGGCCGCTTGTCCCGGCATCCGCAGGCCGCCTTTCCTGGTATCAGGAGGCCGCTTGTCCCGCATCATCAGGCCGCATTTTTGGCATCCTCGTTCCTAGAATCCTCAGGTCGCGTTTTCTGGATTCCTAAAGCTTCTTTTCTCTCCGGCAACCTAAGTACGCTTCTCCCAACATTCTCTGGAATCTTTTCCCTACATCCTAAGTCCGCGTTTCCTACCCTTCTCAGTCCGATTTTTATCCAACCTATTTCCAGCTCTTCGTCTTCGCCATCTTCTGGTACCAGATCTTTTGTGGATTCAGCTCCCAGGTCCCCATCGATCCCCTCTACCTCATGGTCTACAATCTGATTTTCACTTCCGGTTGGTACACATAATCTTTGGGTTACCGTAATTTGACTGTTGTCCACCATTACGCCGATAATTGGCAATTGCTCATGTTTTAGCCAAAAATATGTCTTTTTAGTCCCCGCCCTCATTTACGGCTGGCTGGAACAAGACGCCCCCGAGGAACTCTTACTCGACATGCCACAATTATACGATCAGGGAGCGGTTGGGAAGGTACTGTAGGCATTTTGATATCGATTATCGATTGATTTTTCAGAAATACCGATGGTACTCGTTCTGGATCAACATGGTGGACTGTGTGTGGCAGAGTGCCGTTGTTTTCTGGCTGTGTTACTTTGTAAGTTTGCTAGGATTCTAACGGCCCGAATATTTTGGGGACATAAGTAAAGTAGCCCCCTCAGGGCCGGCCGGGCCCGAATTTTCCCAGCTTTGCCCCAGGGTTCCCACATGTTTTACTTAACCTTCCTTGTTCCTTTTGGGATCTCTACTGACATTGAGATTTGGCCCGCACCATAGTGTCAGTGGAGCCCCCCCCCCCCAAATCTGCCCTATATCCAGCGCTCACCTCATTTTTCCACAAATTCCATAATTCATGGGTATTTTTGTGACAGTTGGGTGTCAATAAAGCCCAAAATGACGTTATCACGACCTTCCCAGTCCTTTATAATATAACTTTGAAAAAGTAAGGTATTAGCTGACACCTAGATGTCAGTAGTGCCCCCAAATCTACGTTACATAAGGTGCGCACCCCCTTTGTGCAATAAATTCCATACTTCTTGGGTGGTCTACCGTATTTCGTGGTAGCCGAATGTCAATAGGTTCCAAAATGACGTAATTATTACCGGTGACGAACCCATAGTTCTCAAATGACGGGCCGGGCCGAGCCGAGAAAAGGGTCGGTCCGGCCTGGCCCGTTTCGGCCCGGTTTGTAAACTTGTCAAATTAAAAATTCTTTAAATCGGTTTTTTAACTTACGTCATTTTTTTAAACCCCCAAAACACTTTCATTATGCATCTATTACACATTTAAACTAATTTTAAGTTAGCAAAAATAAAGTGTCGCGACCGGGATCGAAACTTGGTCGTGTGGGTGACAGTTTGAATGGGTGGTTTGAGTGGACGGGCCGAAGCGGGTCGGGCCAAGACGGGCCGGGCCAAGGATTTTTTTCAAGTCGGCCCGGCCTGTGAGAACTATGTACGAACCCACCCTTTGAAATAAAACTTTGAAAAGCAAAGTATATGTCACCCTCCCATGTTGTGGGGGCTGGCTTTTATGTACCCCACAGGGGGGGCTTTCTTTACCAAAACCAATTATTGTATATCTATATGAAATTTAGACATTCAACGGCTACGACTGCGACATGTGGACGTTCGGATTGGTCATGTGTGCGCAACTGCTCTTCGTCAATTCCTTCCATCTGGCGCTTTTGGTTCAGTACTGGGTGAGACTTTACCTCCCATAAAATGAAAAATGATAATTTAGACTTGGCCGATGTTCTGGGCTCTCTTCCTCTCAGTCTTGTCCTACTTTTTATCATCTTTGATATACAACGGCTTCACCACGCCCAACTGGACGTGGACCAATGTGAAGGACCCGCCTGTGATGATAGCTCAGCACGCCATGATTCGGCCCCATTTCTGGCTGGTAAGTTCGGGTGTAAATGAAGGCGGCCTGAGGCTGTGGAGGAGCGTCTTTAGGCGACCTATAGTGGTCAGAAAGTTATTGGGTGACCTAAGGTCAATGAGGGGCCAATTAAGCCGACTTATAAAGTAAGTTATTGCCTGTTACAGTTACACAAGGCAATTTAGGGTGTTAAGATGTCAGTTTAGGCGACATAAGGCTTTTAATGCCCCTTAAAGTTACCTAAAGGTACTTAAGTTAGGCTACCTAAGGTTTTGAGGAGACCATTACGGCGAACTAAGGTCATTAAGGGCCATTAAAGTTGTTATGGGGTCAACTGAGGTGACTTCCGGTCAGCGGCCTAAGGTTATCAGCAACTAAGCTGAATAGGGCTACCTAAGGTATTTAAGAGGTAATTAGGGCGACCCAAGCAATTAAGGAAGAATAAACGTGACTTAAGGTTATTTGGTGGCCAATAAGGTGATTAAGGCGGTCTAAGGTTATCGGGACATAACCAAGGTGACCTCAGAATATTAATCTCAATTAAGACGACCTAACGTTGTTAGGGCCCAATTAAGGTGAACTAGAATACTTAAGTTGCAATTATGGCGACCTAAGGTTGTTAGGGGACCATCACAATGACTTAAAGGCCATTACGGACCAATAAAAGGTTTGACCTCATGCTTTCAATTACGATCAAGGCGACCTAATGTTGTTATGGTCCAATTATGTGACTGTGCCAGCTAAGGTTATCTAAGGTTGCTAAGGCCCAATTAAGGTAACCCCACATTGTTAGCAACCGATGAAGGCAACTTATTGGATTAGACCCCATTAAGGTCGCGAGTGACCTAAGGGTGTTAGGTGCCAAGTAAGGTTAATTTTGCGAGTAAGGTTAATCGTGTCGGCTCGCACATCTAGTTCGAAAAGCGGCCTGACGTTACCAAGAACCTTATATGGCGGCCTGAGGCTGTCAGTAGCGCGGGATAGAAGCCTGATTCTCGTTCTTTCAGATCCTGCTTCTCTCTACGGTGCTGTGTCTCATTCCTCGTTTCCTCATAATCGTCGCCTACAACACAATGCGCCCTCCGCGCGTCCTCTCACAACGACAATTCGGCGAAATGAAGCCGAAGCCTTCGCTTCTCCAGTGCATACGGGTGCTTTGTTGCGGTCGGGGTCAACAGAAATGTACATGTGAGTGCCCCAAAATAGACCTTTAAACCACTCATATTTTCAGAATTTCCCGCCATATTCGCTTCTTCTCTGCGTATCTTCTGATGCCTTAGCTCTCCTATCGATTACGGTTACTTGCGAAACATATTCTGTTTTATTCGAGAGAGGTTTTACATGCTCACGTTTTATGTGTAAGAGAGGGTTGGTGGATATATAGGAACAGAGTCTCACGCCCCCGTAATAAGCATCCACCCGCCCCCACGCCCCTCTGTGCAATATTATGCATGTTTTGATCTTTTCACTGTGTGATTTTGTTGCCTTACGTTTTCAGAAAATGAAGAGTTTTATGATTTTATTCGATTGTTCAGAACTGACTTGTTAAGGTAGCATTAAGGCCTTTAGGAAGGCCCGGATTTAGGCCGTCAAAGTCGGCTGAACTCGACCTAAGGGGGCCTATCTTAAGTAGGCACAGGCCTATTACCAGTCGGATTTTTTTTAAAATGAAAATGACGAGTTTTATGATTTCAATCGAACAGGATATAAATGTTTATGGAGTCATTTTAAAAAACAATGTGAAATTTTTCTTTAATTTTTGCAATTTTGAGCAAAAATAACTTTGACCACCAACCGTACCCAAAGTGAAAATTTTCCTGTTAAAATCGATTCAGGTTTAAAGTCAATTTTCGTGAGGATGGTTACGGAGTTTTTGCTTATCTTTGGAATATAATGTCATTTTAAAGCCCTAACATGACCATATGTCGAAAAACTGCAATTTCAAACTCATTTTTCCACTTTTTGAGGTATTCTGGGCCGTGTACGAAAGTGCACAAACATTTCACTATTTAAGACTTATAGTTGATGTACCCACTACTAAAGCTATTACAAAAACACCACCTCGAAATAATTCGACCAATATTACAAAATAACAGTATCCTACCGTAACCCAGGCCAAAAATCGATATTGTTGACCTAAAAGTTTAAAAAATTGTGTATATGAGCAACGACACTACACCAATTTTGGACGAATTCTAGGGCTAACAACTTTTCCTGAGACAGTGACTTTAAGGCAGCCACTCGAATCTTACAGAGGCGATGGGGGGGGGGGGGGGGGGGGGAGGGGATCACGTCTGAAAAGCCCGCTAAACACGGCTCAAGTGGGCCTATCTTCAGTAGGCCAGGCCTATTAATCCCAATCGGAACCACTTCCCCACTTTCTGCAATGTCACGTCTGCAAATTAGATTTATTGGCTTGCGCGGGCCTAAGCCATCTGCCGATTTGCACCTCAATAAGAAGATACACAGCTGACATAATTGTTGACTAGACATGCCGATTTTGCTCCTAGATGTCTTTATTTTTACGCCTTGAAACAGATGTTTTCTTGAATTTTGTTTTCAACAACATTCGTAGTTGACACATTTACTTTTTGAACAAGCGGTGTCTACGTAATTACACAAATAACGTTGGAAAAAAATGGAAAACCAAAGTAATAGCACGAAAAATGCGTCCCCACTAGTTGCGTGTGCCTTAGTTTCCTAAATTAAACATGCACGATTATAGTTTCACTTATGCGTCCTTCATTTACCCGTCATTTCACGAATAACGTTGGAAAATATACGCAAAATCATGTTAAAACAGCAAACCCGCATGTGGTTTTGAATAAAATTCGAGTTTTGCAGAAATTGGTACAATAATTTTCGATTGCCCGCCGTTCTTTAATTCCATCTATGTTTCCCACATTTTACGCCTGCGATTAATCCAGCTGCACAATGAATTAGAATCTTATCGCTTTAATTCCGGCACCCTTCTCGAATTACACGGGTCGCGTGCTCACACAACGGCGCGTTCAGAGTACTATAGATGCACGACAAATTTCACGCATTTTTATAAACAATCGAGTTTTCTTTAAGGCACTGCATGTTTCGCGGTGGGACCCAAAACTGGGGCAGTTTTAGTACGGCCCAGTGATGGGTCCCACCACGAAAACCATGTTTTACACGTGATTTTTGATTAGCTCAAATTCCTTTAGTGAATTTTGGAGTGTGAGCATTTAAATTTTTTTCGTAAATATTTGAAAAAATTGTACATTGTAGCACTTAAATACATAATTACTTTACAATAAAAAATATGGGTTAATTTAACTTTCTAGGGGTGTTTTTCTTCGACAATTCGAAAATAAAGGCGTTGAAATATAGATTTTCGTTGAATTTCCAAACATGCGAGGCTGAACATCCCGTTGTTTAATTGCCGCAGCGGCGGCGACCAGCTGAGTGGCGGGTATCGATCGCCTTCCGCCAGACATCTGTCTGTTATTTTTCCCTATTCATACAGTTATTTATGCGCTTCATTAACTTTAATAAATATAAAACTATAGTTATCAGGTCAAGAAAATCCCAAATTAATACGAACATTTGCCGAATTTCACAGATAATTCTAGAAATTCCCCCCTATTTCGAAATCAGATCCAATTCTGAAACAAAATACCCTTTTTTAAAATTTAAACCGGTTGCACTTTGCATGGTTGCACTTTGAAATTCAAGCAACCAATTGCTAACAAATAATCAGGCGTTGTTTAAATAGAAACCGGCCGTCGTGGACTTTTTCCCCGCAAAAACTTGCAAACATTTATTCTAACAGTGTGTTTGGTTTTCCACAACTCGGAACCTTGGGGGCTGGCTATATTAAATTTATTTTAAAATGAAATATCGATTTTAAAAACTTTCCATCGCAATTTTTTGTAGTCTTAAATTTCCATTTTTTTTATACCTCTAAAAATATTCAGTTCTCTCAAAATTAGCAAAAAAAAGCCTAGACGGTTCTTTAAATTCCAGTGACCGGCGCCGGCGAGCTCAATAAATTTTGCTAAAGGACTGTATGCAAAAATAATGACAGCTAAATTTCTCCATACAATTCTTTCTTAACTAAAACTGGGTCACCGCTGCGGGACCAATTTGAGGAAACTCAGACGTGTTCGTTTTTTGCGTTCTGACCAAGCATGGCAACGGGCCGGCCCGGGCCGGCCCGCTCCAAAATTTTTCACGGCCCGGCCCGACCTGGCCCGGCCCGGCCCGACTCAACCGAAAATTTAAAAATCAAAGAAAACGAAAAAAATTTTTCGGGCCGGCCCGCTTCAAAATTTTTCTTGGCCCGGGCCGGCCCGGGCCGGCCCCAAATTTTACCATGCTTGGTTCTGACTCACCGTTTTATTTTTTTTAAATAAAAATTAATTCAATTTTTATTTAAAAATTTAATTGTGGTATCCTTATTATGCATTGTCCTGGGGACTTCTTTATTTTCTGTTCATTTCTGTGCTATTCCTCATAAAATTACCCTTTTTCAGCTTATGCTTACGGTTAGATGGTTGGAGGAATTCGTCTTTTAGCCTGTGGTCGCCTAGCCGTTCGCGCTGTCCTTTCGGCTTCTACCCTAGATCTAGGTTAGTGTGTTATTAAGGTTATTTTTTTAACCCTTAACGTCTTTAGGAGCCTCCCTGGGTGCGGCTGATGCTGCGCCCGTCGCCAAGAGGGGGCTGGTCACCACAGCCAAGGAAGGAGCCCAACAGTCTCAGGCCGGCACCAATGTCGTCGCCACCTGTGCCGGATTTCCCAAGGTCAGTTAGACCTTTAATTATGCAATCGTTGCGGGACCAATTAAAATAATCAATCGATAATTGACTTTCAGGACATGGTTAAAGGACCGTCTACCGTTCTCGACTCGGGTGTTTACGGGGACGACGCGTGCTTCATTTCGCGTTTCAAGAATACTTTTGTCGTAGGTACGTCTCCTATCTCTCTCTCTCTCTCTCTCTCTCTCTCTCTCTCTCAACCTTCTTCTTTTTAGGTGTTGCCGATGGCGTTGGTGGCTGGCGCAAGTATGGCATCGACCCCTCCGCTTTCAGTCGAAAATTGATGAAAGAATGCGAGAAACGCGTCGCCAGCGGAGATTTCGACCCTCGGATGCCTGAAGGCATTCTGGAGAAGGCGTTCAAGGCCACGGCGGAGGCTCCGAAACCCGTTGGTAAGTGGGTTTTGGCTTTTCTTTTTGTTTTTTGACAGCATCGGACCGCTTTTAATTGGTCTTGGCAACCTCAGGCCGCTTTTCGTGGTTCCAGGAAGCTTTAGTTCGCTTTTATTTGGCTTTATTTGCTTTTAAACCGATATATTTGACCTCTGTCAAAATTAGGGCGCTTTTAATGGGTCTTGACAACCTCAGGCCGCGTTTTGTTGTTCCTTACCACCTTAAACCGCTTTTACTGGTTTTAGAAGATCCCAGGCCGCCTTTTTGGGATCTGCCAGCCTCACGCCAGCCTCAGGCCGCTTTTATCAAGCTTCGGTTGCCTCGGGCCGCTTTAATTGTAATCGGATAGCCTCAGGCCTGGTGTATGGCGGTGTTAGGCCGCTTTTCCGGTTACAAGCTGCCTCAGGCCGCTTTAACTTATCATTGGCAACCAGAGGCCGCTTTCCGTGGCTCGTATGCAGCCACAGGCCGCCTGTATTATGCTTCGGTTGCCTGAGGCATCTTTAGTCATGCTATTATGACCTCAGGCTAGGTTCTTGACATATTTTGCCGGTGTGCTTGCTTATGGCCGCTGTTATCAGTTCCTGACATCCTTCGGCCGCTTTTTCTGGTTTAGAACGACCTCGTCTTTAGCTCTGTGATTCTCACACCAATAATATTGGGTCCATAGCTGGACAGGGAGCATTTGGGGGGCTCGGTGCGTAAGTCCCCCTAATGGTGCCTCGGTTGCAACGTAAGCCCCCCTTTAACGATTTGTGACCAAGGGTGGCTACGGGCCGGGCCGGCCCGCTCTCCCAAAATTCACGGCCCGGCCCGGGCCGGCCCGCTGATCAGCCACCCTTGTTTATGACTATTTTCAGCGAAACGCAAAATTACGTAGGTACCGCAAGAACATCACGTTCCCCTATGATTAGGTCTTGGCCAGCAGTCTCAGGCCGTTTCTGCTGGTTAATGAAACCCCAGCGTCACTTTTACTGGTTCTTGACAGCCTTAGTCCACTTTTATGTAGCTTTTTTGCCCTCAGGCCAATTTTCGCGGTTACTGGATGTCGTGAACCGCTGCTATTATGTTTTTACACAATTTTATTTATAAAGTTTTAGGCTCATCCACAGCATGCGTCCTGGTGGTTCATCAAGAAAAGTTGTACAGCGCCAATCTGGGAGACTCTGGTTTCATGGTAGTCCGCGATGGGAAGGTGCTGACGAAGAGCAAGGAACAGGTGCACTACTTCAACGCGCCCTTCCAGTTGACAATTCCCCCTGACGGTAGGTTATTTTTAGTTTTCCCGTTGAATTATTTTTTCATAGGAATCCGTGGCTTCATCGGAGACACGCCGGATCTGGCGGAGAAGGAGGAGATCGAAATCCAGAAGGGAGACATCATTCTCTTGGCTACCGATGGCCTCTGGGATAATCTGACGGATAGACATGTGCTGGAACAGCTGCAGCCTCTGCTGAATCAGGAGGCTTCCGTTCAAGAGGTGGGAGAATAGTTGCCGATTGCCGCACGGTTTTCTATTGCATAACCCGTTTGCCGATTTTTCGCACCGTTTTGTTGAAACTGCCGATTGCCGCGCAGTTTTGCGTTGAAAATGTCGACTTCCGCCCACTTTTTCGTTGAAACTATTGATTTTTGCACATCGTTCGTTTGAAATGCCGATCGCCGCACGGCTTTTGGTTAAAACTATATTAACTAAATAACTAAATTAAAGGGGTTAAACTGAAATCAGACAACCCCACGATACGTATGGCTTAACTGAATTTTTCCCGAAACGATTTTTACCGCCCAGTTCTTTGTTGCATTTGCCTGCTGTTGTTGCACGGTTTTTGGTTGAATTTTGCCGTTTCGAAAAAAAAATTCTTCATGCAGTTTTGGTTTCAAATACTGATTGCCGCACAGTTGTTTGTTGGAAACACCGATTGTCGCACGGTTTCTGGTAGAAACTGCCGATTGCCTTACAGTTTTTGGGTAAAAATGCCTATTTTGCGCCGTTTTCCTTTAACCTGACGATTTTTGCACAGTTTTAGTAGAAACTTACGTTAGCCGCACATTTTTTGGTTGAAACTACTGATTTCCGCACCGTTTTTAGTGGAAACTGCCGATTGCCGCCAGGTTCTGTTTGAAACTGCCGATTTACGCACAGTTTCTGGTTGAAAATGCCGATCCGGCCAGTTTTGTATGAAACTGTCAATATCAACACAGTTTTCGGTTGAAACGGCCGATTTATGCACGGTTTTTGGTTGAAAATGCCGATTGCCGCACGATTTTTGTTTCAAAATGTCGTTTTCCAAACAGTTCTGATTGCCGCACAGTGTTTTGATTTAAATAGCCGAGATTTGCACAGTTTTTGTTTAAACTGCCGATTTTTGCACTGTTTTTGGGTATAACGGCCGATTGCCGCACGGTTTATGTTGAAACTGCCGATCGCTTCGCTTGTTTCGGGTAAAATTGCCGATTTCCCTGCGGCTTTTGTTGGAACATCCGATTGTCGCCCGTTTTTGGTTGGAACAACCGATTGCCGCACGGTTTTGGTTAAAAATTTCGAATGTATCGCAGTTCTGGATAAAAATGGCGATTGCCGCACAGTTTTGGCTGAAAAGCCTTTTTTCGCATAGTTTTGTTAAGTGTCAATTTCCGCACAGTTGTCGGATGAATCTGCCGATTTCCGCACGCTTTTTTGGAATATATGTTTTACTGCTATTATTCTTTTCCTTTTCAGACTTGCAATGCCCTGGCTCTGACCGCTCGGCGACTCGCCTTTGACTCCACCCACAACAGTCCCTTCGCCGTGAAGGCCCGTGAACACGGCTTCCTCGCCCCCGGCGGAAAGCCAGATGACATCACATTAGTAATGTTGGTTATTGTGTAGATTGCGCCTCTAGGCATCCTTCTCACCCAGCGGCCTCCCTTTCTCTTTGTTTTTGGTATGTTACGGGCGCTTTTGGGCTCTCCTCTGCGTGTAGGTGAACTCTCTCGCAACGTGATCTCCCCACGCGAATCGTCGTTGCACAGAAAACAACAATCCCACTAGTCTTTGCAGAGTAGCTGTTCTCTTATTGTCATTAGGAGTGTTTGTGTTATGATTTCCTCGCTCAAATAATTCAAGTTCACCTCTCAAAAGCGATTTTTGTTGTTTTAGTTTTAATAAATTTTTATAGAAAATTGTTGCTTTTAAACACACTCTCTCTCTCTCTCTCTCTCTCTCTCTCTCTTCCTCTTTTCAGTGGATCGACGCCTCCTTGTCCTCGCCTCTCACTGCCTGGTCACCTCAGTTGTCCCCTCTATCTTGTGGTGTGCCTAAATATCTCACTCTCTCCATACCTCTGCGGCTCAGTGCTCTCTCTCTCTCTCTCTCTCTCTCTCTCTCTCTCTCTCTCTCTGTCTCCCTCTGTCTCCCTCAATTTCTCAGAAACTCATCACCTCAATTTATTGCTAGTCTCTCAATACGTGGTTGCTTGAATGTCTCAATGCCTCAGTGTCGGTATTCCTCTTTCCCTCACCTCAGTGTTTACATGCCTCAATGTCTCACCACCTGGTTACCTCGTTTGCCTCTCTACCTCAGTTTTGCCTCAAAATATCACTCTTTCAATGCCATGATACCTATTTAGTCTCAATGCCTCAGTTTCTCACTGCCTGTTTCCTTTACAACTCAATTTTCCCTCTTACTTCCTCCCAGCTTGGTTGCCTCAATACCTTAGTTCCTCAGCGTCTCAAAACATTTTTATCCCAATTTTCTTGTCTTTTAATGTCTCAATTCCGGGGTAGTCTCTCAATGTCTCACCACAATAGCCTCTCTATAACAGTTTACCTCACAATCTCTTTCTCTGAGTGTCTGGATACCTCTATCTTTCTGAACTTGAGAGAGAGAGAGAGAGAGAAAGAGAGAGAGAGAGTCAAAAGGCTCTTTATCTCAAGTGAGATATTGAGAAAACCTATAAAAGTGTGTGTGTCCCTACGTGGTTACCTCAGTAATCTCAACCAGGTACTCATTGCCTGATTTCCTCAACGGAGTGGTTCTCTCTCTCTCTCTCTCTCTCTCTCTCTCTCTCTCCTCAACAACAACCACATAACTGTATTTCAACAACATAAATAACTCTTCAGTACAACAATCATCAGTAAGTCTATTAGTAGTCAAAGCCGAGTACCTTGACCTCGGTTTCCCACTCCAAATCCACGTAGGTGAAGTTCCACACCTGGGGCTGTCCGAAGTGAGGCGACACGACCTTAGTAGTTGACCAGCTGAAGAAAAGTATAATCTCTTTTGGTTTGGTTTTTCTTACTCGAACACCGGGAGAGGGTCATACGGGGGTCCTCCCCAGGCACGGAAGCGCAGCTTCTTGAACATTTCCAGGTTGGTTCCCTGAAAAGAGAGGGGTAAGAGAGTGAGTGAGTGAGTGAGTGAGTGAGTGAGTGAGTGAGTGAGTGAGTGAGTGAGTGAGTGAGTGAGTGAGTGAGTGAGTGAGTGAGTGAGTGAGTGAGTGAGTGAGTGAGTGAGTGAGTGAGTGAGTGAGTGAGTGAGTGAGTGAGTGAGTGAGTGAGTGAGTGAGTGAGTGAGTGAGTGAGTGAGTGAGTGAGTGAGTGAGTGAGTGAGTGAGTGAGTGAGTGAGTGAGTGAGTGAGTGAGTGAGTGAGTGAGTGAGTGAGTGAGTGAGTGAATTACCTTGTAGTCAAGACCTCCATGGTTTCTGAAGCCCATGCTTTCAACCTCATAAGTTCCATTGCCCCAGTTGAGATCTCCACGAGCGGAAATACCAGCCTAAAGCAACAAGTAGATCATAAAACGTATTTGACCTACCTCAGCGGTGTAGGGAGGATTGCACTTGCACTTGGCGAACTCATCATGGGTGTAGTCGTTGTAACGCATGAGTTTGGTAAGAGTGTCAATGTCGACGACCTTGTGGTGGTCTCTCTCGAAGATCTTAGCCCTGGGAGAGGCACCCCACTTGTACCAGTCGAACTCCTCTCCCTTCTTGTTGAATTGAGAGATGATGGAGATGTCGGTGAGGTAGGGGATGTTGTAAGATGGCCAGTAGGAGAAGTCGTTCATGAACCAGGTCATGTCACTCACGGAGGTGAAGCCACTGGAAAGAGGGAGGGATGAGGTTACTCACTCGCTCACTCACTCACTCACTTTCTCTCTCTCTCTCTCTCTCTCTCTCTCTCTCTCTCTCTTAAAACTCACGGAGTCTGCTCCAAAATCCACAGCATATCAGTCTTGGGCAGAGGTTGTCCCTGCTTGAAGAGCTTGTAATCCACAACCGTCCACTGATTGTTGTAAGTTCCCGAGTTGTGCTTTGCAAAGAGGTTAACCCAATCCTTAGCGGTCCTAAGGTCTAAATTTTACATGAAATCATAAATTCCAACTTGGTGAGGGCGTTAGAAATGAATGATCGGATCCAGCAGTGCACCTGGGAAGGCTTGATAAAAATGTCGGTGTAAAGAGTGTTGTTGAAGATGGCGATGGTGGTTTCAATCGAGGCCTGAAGTTTGACTTTCGATTTGAAAACAAGAAATTGAAATTACCAGGCCAGCGCTTGTGAGGGTGTAGTCATCGGCGGAGGCGAGGGCGGCGGGATAACCGGAGAAGGAGACGATGTGGCCGGGGACGTCCTTGGGGTCTGAAATTGAGGTTGTTATGTCTCACCTAAGAAATGTCTCATCTCCCTTACCTCACCTCACCTCACCTCACCTAACATCTCTCTGCCTCTCTGTCTCTCTGTCTCTCTGTTTCTCTGTCTCTCTGTCTCTCTGTCTCTCTGTCTCTCTGTCTCTCTGTCTCTCTGTCTCTCTGTCTCTCTGTCTCTCTCTATCTGTCTCTCTCTCTCTCTGTCTCTCTGTCTCTCTCTATCTGTCTCTCTCTCTGTCTCTCTATCTCTCTCTCTGTGACCTACCATATCCGAACTTGTACAACTTCAGAACACGGTTCATAGTGCTGTAGCTGCTCATGGCGACATGAGAGAAGAACATGTCTCCACTGTTCGGGGAGACCTTTAGAAGACCGGAGCAACGACCAGCCTCAGGGTACTCTTGCGGGTCAGGAGTCTTGTTGAGGTACTTGTTGAGGTCAAACAGTTCTCCAGAGAGCTGGATCATGCTGAAGTCTCACTTTTGCATAATCTCAATATCAACTCACTAGATGGGAGACAGATCGAAACCGATCTCCGGAGTGAGGTTCCTCTTCATGTAGGAATCGTAGATTCCGGTCATCTGGGCGAAGGTCAGGTTGACATGTCTCCAGTACTTGTCTTCAGGGTTGGCCAGTACTTGGGTACGCATCCAGTCCAAGTTCTTGGTGAGGTACTTGTAAAGACGCTCGCAGTACAGCCTGGAAATAAAAACTTGAAATTTGATTTTCATTTTCATCGATCAATAAAGCAATCAATCGATAATGGCAAACGTGGCATGCACATAGCGTCGTTTCGTTGCGGGACCTTGTAGCGCCAATTGACCATTGGACACCAACTTGTGGTTAATCTATATCGATTTTAGACCAGGTATTACGGTAGGTGACCTAAGGTTACTGTAATTTTCGAGTAAATCAACCAATCGATAATAGTAATCTTGGCCTACAAACTGCGCCGTTTATGATCTACGCCCGTCGTTGCGGGACCAGTCACCCCAACCCTTCAAACTTCCCAACGAGTTATCGATTGATTACCGACAAATTCGATATCGATTTTTGGTCCCGGATTACGGTACTCAATGTCACAGTAATTTTTCTGAAATTAAACCAAATAATGCAAAAACTAGGAACCAAAAAATTTTCTTATGAGAATTTTGAACGTTTTGTAGTTTATTAAGTGGTTTCGCATATCAAATCTTTTTCGAATAATAATGTAGTTACTTTACAAAACAATTATGTAATTTATGATGCAAAAGTTCAGTTTGAACTGCTTTATCGATTGGTATCGATTGTTGTAGGTCGCGCGCCGCGCGCGCTACGCGTCGGGCACTCTAGCCATTTTCAAGCGCGCGTAACCGATCAATAAGTAGATCAAACGACAGAAAATGGTATTTAGACAAATCAGTTTTTCAGTTTATTATTTATATAGCCAGTATTGAGAGACTTACAAGGGACAACTCAGTTTGAAAAATTTTGAGGTTTCAGGCGTGAAATTTCTGTTGAGAACTGATTTTTTTTTTGGCATTTGATAGGTTTTTGGACTCTAGAAGAGTCTTCAAAAAAAATCTTCCACACGTTTTTTGAATATAGTATTGATTGATTGCATGCGGTGCGCGCGCCGCGTGGGTCATTGTGTATATCGATCGATGGCTTTTCATTTAAGGAACTATATTCTTTTACCCACTTACGAGTTTAAACCAGTTTCAATCGAGTTTCAAGCAGTATCGATTGATTGCGCGCGGCACGCGCGACGCGCCGCGTACTTTAATCAACGCGCCTAAAACACGGCATTTTGTATATCGATCGACTTCTTTTCAATTGAGGAATCAGATTATGTTATCCACGGTTTAAACGAATTTCAAACGTAGTTTCAGCCAGTATCGATTAATGCGCGCGGCGCGCACGACGCGTCGCGAAATTTACTCATCGCGCCTAATAGGGTCATTCTGTATATCGATCGACTTTTTTCCAATCAACAAATCATATTATATTATCCACTTACGAGTGTCCTTCACACAGCGGCTCAATGGTGTTCTTGTAGTGATAGTAGATCTGAAATTTAGTCAACTCTCCCTCAGCCACTCCGGCGGCGTAAGCCTGCACGTCATAAGAGTGTCCTTCGAAGGTCTCGATCTCCAGGATTCCCCATCTGAAGCCCGATTTGCTCTCCGTTTTTTTTTTCAATTTTGTTACCCGGTGGAGTTGACCTGGTTGGAGTACTTTCCCACGGCCACTTGGTGGCTCTTCCCCAGGGCACAGGTCTTTCCTTGCTCGATTTGGAGCAAAGAATCGTCGGTGCTGTTGGTACAAACGGAGACATAGGTGTAGGGGAACCTCGAAGAGCCATGAGGGTTCTTAGGAGCCTTGGTTGGGTCTTCAGGGGGAGGGATTCTCTGAAATATCACCGTAAAGTTGACTTTAAGGTCCCACTAAAGCAGAAATTAGGTCATAGTCTCAAAATCGGCTCAGATTTGGTCCATAACCTTTTTAGGGCCAATATAAGCCATTTTGAAAATTTCCGCTCATTATCGATTGTTTGACCTGGGTTACGGTAGGATACTGTAATTTTGTAAAACTGGTCAAAACCATTGGAAATGGGGGTTTTCTAATAGCTTTAGTCTTACATACACCAAATCGAAACCTCAAATAGCGATATGTTTGTGTTCTTCCGCACAGGACCCAAAAATGGCAAATTTTGCTTCTGAAAATGCAGTTGCTTTTTTTTTTTTTTTTTTTTTTTTTTTTTCGACCTTAGACTTAAAAGATGCGCCAACTGTGACCTTCACCATTAAATTCTACGTTTTCCGGCGCATCCGAAACATACATCAATCGTGACGAAAATTGCTTTTAAAAGTGAACTTTTCCATCGATTTGGTTAGGAAAAAGTTCAATTTTGGTAGGTCAAATTTTTTTCTCTGCTATTGGTGAAATTTGTTTGCAAAACGTTATTAAGGAGGTTTTCAAACAAGTACGGACAGATTTCAAAGATAAAATTTTTTGACCTACCAAATCGATATCTAATCGATGAAAGGCTTTCTTTCAGAAGCTTTTTCATCACGATAGGGTTCAGATAATTCCAGCATTGATATATGTTTTCGGTGCGCAAGAAAACGTATATTTCAATGGTTTGGCTCATATTTTGCGCATCTTTTAAGTCAAAGGTCGAAAAATGCGAAAAGCTGCATTTTCAAAGAATTTCACTTTTTTGATGTTTTATGGGTCCTTTGCGGAAAAACACAAACTTTTCACTATTTCAGGATTAGATTTGTTGTATCTAAGGAAAATCTAAAAAAAACACCACCTCCAAAGATTTGGAAAAACACCACTTCCAAAGATTTCGACCAATTTTACAATCACAGTACTCTACCGTAACCCAGGTCAAAAAATCGATATTCAGCTGAAACTTTCAAAATGGCTTCTATTGGTCCTAGAAGGTTATTGACCAAATTTGAGCCAATTCCGAGACGATGAACTTTGTCCGTAGGTGGCCTACGGCCGCTCGATTCTTCCAGACACCTTAAGGTGTCTTAAGGCCTTACGTTGTTAGAATTTTTTGACCTACCAAATCGATATCTAATCGATGAAAGGCTTTCTTTCAAAAGCTTTTTCTTCATGATGGGCTCGAGAAAATTCCAACATTGATATATGTTTTCGATGCGCCAGAAAACATAGAATTCAATGGTTTGGCTCACATTTTTCGCTTCTTCTAAGTCTAAGGTCGAAAATCGCGAAAAACTGCATTTTCAAACGCAAACTTTAACTTTTTTGAGGTTTTCTGGGTCCTGTGCGGAAGTACACAAACCAATCATTATTGAAGCGTTAGTTTTGTGTATGTAAGACTAAAGCTATTGAAAACCCCCATTTCCAATGATTTTGGCCAATTTTACAAAATCACAGTACTCTACCGTAACCCAGGTCAAAAAATCGATATTCAGCTGAAACTTTCAAAATGGCTTAAATTGGCCATATGAAGGTTATAGACCAATTTTGGGCCGTTTCTGAGACTTTGACCTAAATTCTACGTCAGTGGCCTGCGGCCGCTCAATTCTTCTAGAGACTGTGTGTTAAAGGAACCGTCAGGGGCCTTTTGCAAGTTTATTCGATTTGATTATTCACAATTTATTATTTCAGGATTCCACACCCATTTTTTATGCACGTATCCGATAAAAAAGTATTTTAATGATGAATAAGTGAAAAATTTTGTTCCAACGGCTTTCAGCCAACGGCCATACGCAGAGGCGACGTCGCGGTGTTTACAGAAAAGTGTGCGCAAATCGGCAAGCTGGCACTTGGCCAAAATTTTCTTTGCAAAATTTCAAGCCTGGTTCTAATTTTAGCTCTAAAAAGTGTATTTTAATCGTTTTCGGGTTTTACACTATTTAAAATAATTACACGCTAAATAACTGCCGTAAAATATATGAAAATACATAAAAATATAGCTGGTAGCCGAGTGGGCTGTGGAAAAAGGCTTTCAGTGGCGTTTCTCGTTCAGTCTGCGTCTCTCAACGAGAGGTTTGATCCTCGCAGCCAAATCAATTCAACAAATCCCAAAGGAGTAGTCGCGGGCAATCGTAATCGCAGGTAGTACCGCGTTGGTTTTTATTACCGTGGGGTTACTGTAGCATAAAAAGGCCCCTGACAATCCCTTTAAGGCCTTACGTTGTCAGAGACGTGGGGCTTCTTATAGTCTTTGTTGATCAGACGCTTGGAAGCTGCAGCGACAAGGCCGCATAGCAGCAGAACGACCAGGAGCAGCCGCATACCCTAAAATGACTTGATAACGTGGGAGACGAAGAAGGCACGGGTAAAGAACAGAGAAAGAATACCAAAAAAGGCTTTGTGTGGGGTGGGATGGCTGATAAACGCTGTTATCTGGGCAGAGTTTGAACGCGATAACTGATTCGGTGGCGACGACAGCCCGCTGGTTCGAGAGGGAGCACATTTTACAAGAGAAGGGGAAAGATGGCTTTTCAAAATGCCCTGGGGCGATGTGGTTATGGAAGAATTTTAAGACGCCTTCTCTGGTAAACTCGAGCCGGCATTATTTTTTCCAGTTTTTTGGCCATAATATCGACCCAAACCGATAACACGTTTTTCTTTTTATATTTCCGGGACCGCTAGTGAAAGCTAGTTTGAATAAAACATAAAAATAAAAAATCAATTCGCGCCGAAAAAAGTTAAGGCAATTTTTCTACTTGGCAGCCTTGATTTCGATTGGTATGGCATTCCAGTACTCCAAATGTCTGTAAAGGACCTACAAAAATTGTTTTCTAACGTAATAAGTAAGTAAAACAAGCGGAAAACTAAGAAACACCCTAAACCAAACGATTTTCTAACCATCACTTTGGGCATGTTTTCAGTTTCCTTCAAAACATAGGGAAATGAAAGCTGTAACACTCGGGTGAATTAAATAATTATACAAAAACAATGTTAATCTTTCATTTAAGACTAAAAAATCTCATTTTCATTCGCGCCCTCGTTCACATTTTTATTTTTAAAATACATTTTAATACAAATTTGGGGACTTTCCGCGCTCCAATGCTAACTACCGTAACCAAAGCTTTTTTGAAAAAGGCAATTTTTGAGATAAATTTGGTATTAAAAATACGAGAAAATTATGAAAAGTCCTCTGTCCGTTGTTTAGCAGGGCTTGCGCACACTTGCGGACCTTGCCGGACATGGCCCGCCCAGCCACGGCTGCAATGCAAAAATCCGGTCATTTTTGTTCATTCAAAGCGGAATATCTCGCTTCGTTGTGGATGAAATTTCAAACTGTAAAAAAGAAAAGTTTAAGTTATGACATTATCTAGCTTTAATTTGCTATTAAAAATGCAAAAAAATAATTTTTAAAAATTCCTCTGCGGTCTCTGCTGTTAGGTCATTATCGTTTTTTTTTACCTGGGTTACGGTAGGTTACTGTATTTTAACAAAAGTGGTCGTAACAAGAAAATGTGGAGTTATTCTGAAAGGTTCTATCACAGATACTTCCAATATAACAATGAAATAACGAAATTACTGAGTACTTCGGCAACCAAGTCCGAAAACCTCGAAAAAGCGAAAATTTGCGTTTGAAATTGCAGTTTTTCGCTTTTTTCGACTGTCGACATAAAAGCGTAGCAAAACGCCTTCATACCAGAAAACGCGCAAAATTTTGTGCTTTTTCTGAGCGTTTTTGGCATGCTCACGTCAGATATTCGCTCAAATATTAAATTGTTGCGTACTTCTCTAACGGAGTCCTAAAAAAGTGAAAATTTCGAAAAAGTGAAATATTCCTTTAAAAATTAATAGCAGTTTTTCGCATTTTTAAACATTTGACATAAAAGTTTCCAAATGCCACCAAAAGCGTTGGATTTAACGTGTTTTTGCTCACGATTGAAAAATTCAAAGTCCAAGAGCCTCCGTGACAATCATAACGAAAATCGACTTTGAAACTGAAATTTGATATCGATTTCATCAGGAAAAATTTCACTTTCTATAGGTCAAAAAGTTTTTCTGCCCTGAAACTGAACCAAACTTTACAAAACACTTCAACTATTATTGTTGCACACGGTAAAATGTTTTCGTCCGTTTGAGCGCCAAATTTTTTGCCAAATGTGAAATATTTCCATTCTCTCCCTCTTCATATATCTGTCTCTGAATGCTTTTATTTTTAATGGGATATAATCGAAAATGCATTTATTGAATATCCAGTTTAAAGGGCTCGTAAGGGGCCTTTTCCAAATCATATGCTAATGAAGACTTGGCAAGCATTTTGCGCACGGCCGTTTGCTGGAGCGGTGTTGGGGAAAATGCTTTCAATTGAAATGACTTGATTAGCATACCATTCATTTCCAATCCGAAAAGGCCCCTGACGGTGCCTTTAAGGGCATTGATACCCGGGAAAACCGTGCTCCTTCTTGTAATCGTCGCAAGCTGCATCGACATCAAGTTCAAATTCGTACCTGAAAATTTCAAATTCCAGAATATTTCATAAATAAACAGTCACCCTCCGTTATTATTGTTGTTGTCGTTGGAAGCCAACGAGAGGCGAAGAAGAGGGCGAAGAGAAGGAAGAAGATTCGCATTGCTGGTTGAAATTAAGACGCCGTCTCTGTAAGATTCGAGCAGACCAGTGACATAGGAAAAAATCGAAATTTCTGAAAACTTGTGTGGAGCCTTCCTATGACCCATATATAAAGTCCTGAACCTTTGGGTCCTAAAGATTTTTCCTTCCCGGGGTACGGTAGTTGAAAGTTCAATAGGGTCGAAATTGAAGTTTGACCAAAAATGAATATCATATATAGTTTCTGACAGCAAATTAAATTTCGTAAACAATGGTAAGCAAATAAATTACGATTTCTTGAAAAATTGAAAAGTTAAGGGCAAAAAACGCAAATTTTTGGAGTTTTTGCTGATTCTCCGAAAATTTTTCAATTGGTGGAGAAAAGTAACTATCACACACCCCGCCGCAAGCCTTGCGGCGACGGCACTGTCGGTAAGCGTGCTCCAATGCCAAGGGAACACAATGGAAACTGGCTGCAGCAAACCTGAGAAAACTGCTGTATTTCCCAATGATCTGAGTTCATAGATCGATAGAGCACCTCTGAATCTCTTGGAATGAGTTTTTTGGATGCGTAAAAATGTTTCCAACTCAAATTACACGGTTTTTTGTGTTTTTCTCGAAGATTAACCGGACAACTATTGGTGCCAAAACTCATTCCAAGAGATGTCAGTATGTGCTACTACTTTATGGTGAGAACACCTAAAATAATGTCGTATTCGTTCCGTTCTTGCTGCAGCCAGTTCGTGCACGATGATTAACTACCGTAATCAGAATGCGAAATCCTCTATTTCTGCATTATTTTTGTTGAAACGATGTATTATAGCGTAGCTTATTTTTCATTTTGTGGCACTGGCCATCTTTAGCACTGGCCATCGACTTTTATACCAATGATGAGGAAGTTACAACGATTCGAGAAAACGAGGGAAGGCTTAAAAAGTTGTCACCCACAAACCACTTTACAGCAGGGAAAGCACAGAGAGGTGGTTTCTCTAACACAATCACAGTGGCTTTCGTTTTTGCCTGTGTAGAAGTGGCACCAGATTTGGGTTCATTCCCTGGATTTGGCCCAGAATTTGGCCTATTTTTCTGTAAATGGGTTTTCGAGAAAACTACTCACCCCAAAGAAATGAAGTTAATACGCCGTCTCTGTAAGACTCGAGCAGCCTTTGTAAGGGCAGTGACATAGAAAAAATCGGATTTCCTGAAAACTCGTGTACAGCCTTCCTATGACCCCTAGATGAAATCCTGAAACTTTGGACCTTGGTAATTTTTCGTTCCCGGACTACGGTAGTTTGAAGTTGGATAGGGTCAAAAATCAAAGTCAACCAAAAGGGTAAGTTATATATGTTTACTAGGAGTAAATTCAATTCAGAAAACGATTCCAAATTATTAATAAAAAATTTCATGAAAAATTAAAAAGTTATGGGCAAAAAACACGAAATTTTGAAGTTTTTTTGAAGTTCTTCGAAAATTTTTCAAAAACGGGAAACGGCTCACTATGATAGCTGGATTGTGGAGATAATGTTGCACAACTTTGCTTTTTAAACCAAAAAATCGGTGGATACTAAAGTTGTCAAAAATGCGTTTTAAAAAGTAACACTATTTTCGGTCCAGCATGTTCAAGCCTAGATTTTGCTTCAAGGTAGCATACAGGTTCCAGAAAAAGAAAAGAAACAGAATATTAATTTGGAATCGTTTTGTAAATTCAATTTACTCCCAGAAAACATCTATAACTTACAGTTTTGGTTGACTTTGATTTTTGACCCAATGCAACTTCAAACTACCGTAGTCCGGGAACGAAAAATGACCAAGGTCCAAAAGTTTCAGGATTTCATCTAGGGGTCATAGTAAGGCTGTACACAAGTTTTCAGGAAATCCGATTTTTTCCTAGTATGCTGAACACGATGGTTGCTATGCTGAAGTCTGAAAAGCATCCGCGCGCGCAGCGCGCCGCGTCAAATTCAAATTTTTGGGAGTCATTTTTTTCGGATTTTTAAAACGAGCTGTATGTCATCCAACTCAGTTTTGCATGATATTTAACGTAAAGTATTTCGTTTAGCTTGAATTTGCCTCGTGCGCACGTAGTAGGTGAATTTTAGGCGCGCGGCGGCGCACTCAACTGGCCACAGCCTCTTTCATTCTGTCTCAATTTTGAATAGAACACATTTTTTAAACTCCATATTACATAGCGCATCTGAAAACAAGTTAGTAGTTTAGAAAACTGGAACTTTTTTGTTTTTTTAGAGGCTTTATGGCATAGTTATAATATTTAGTTACCCTTTAACCTCTTTCAAACTGTTTTCGACAACCGGGGAATACGCCCGCCGGATGGCGGGCATCAGTAAAGATATTTAAACAAAACAAAAAATTGTACTCTTGCACTTATCTTTCAGAAAATTTAGTAGCTCAGTGAAGATTTTTTTAAGACGCCCTCTCTGTAAGACTCGAGCAGCCTTCATAAGGTCTGTGGTTACGTTGCCTCTGCGCCATCAAGGGCGCGCTTTGTAATTAACTTGCAGACAGCGCGGGATCGACACCGCGGCAGAGCGGTAACTTCCTCGCTTACAAATCTCGCGACCCGGGTTCGAATCCGCCCTCTGATATTTTGTTTTGCCTACGTTCAACCAACTTCATAATCAATTATAACGCGTTTCTGGGGCCTGCCAATCACGTTCCAGCAAAATCTGGTCTTGAACATGCTCAACCGAAAAAAGTGATACTTTTTCAAACGCATTTTTGAGAACATGAGTACCTACGGATTTTTTTGGTGTTAAAAGAAAAGTTGTGCCAAATGATGTCTAGAATTGAATAATAATTCTTATTTTCTTACACCAATTGAAAAAATTTCGGAGAACTTGAAAAAATTTCAAAATTTTGCATTTTTTGACGATAACTTTTTTATTTGCTATGATGTTGGAAATTATTTAGTTACAAATGTTTTTGAAATTACATTTGCCGTAAGAAAACATATATAAGTCACCTTTTTGGTGCATTATGATTTTTCACTCTACTTTAAACTACCGTAGCCCGGGAATAAAAAATCATATGAGCCCAAAAGTTTCAGGACTTCATATTTGGGTCTTAGGAAGGTCCCACACGAGTTTTCAGAAAATCCGATTTTTTCCATGTCACTGGCCTGCTCGAGTCTTACAGAAATGGCGTCTTAATTCAAAACATACCGCGTCAGTTCTAGTCATTGTTGGTTATTGTTAGAGACGCAGAGGTCATCTGCCCTCATCCTCCCTCCCCGGCTGGCAACAGCTGTCATTCGCACCCGTAGCGAATCAGCGCATGGCTGCAAAGGGAAGGCAGCCCAAAACAGTCCCAGCGGATTAAAAGCAGCCCCTACTACATACACTAGTATCCCCGCGGGACTGGCTCAGGCGCTCCCACCTGCCAAATGTGGGAAAGCGCTTAGGAGGCAAGTAAATTTTTGGATTCCCCTCTGAGGAGCGGGAAAATAAAACGATAGAGCACCAGTTGTCGAGACGCTACGACGAGTTTCAACGTTTCTGAAATTTCACTTTTTCGGAATACGTAATTATGGATTCTACCAAAAAAGTTCCAGTAAGGTACTGTACTTTTATGAAATTGGTGAAATTCATTGGAAATGGGGGTTTTCTAAGAGCTTCAATCTTAAATACGCCAATATGACCTTTAAATACCGATAGGTTTGTGTACTTCCGCGAAGGACCCTTGGGTCAAAAATCGAAATTTTGTGTTTGGAAATACAGTTTTTCGCGATTTTCGACCTTATACTTAAAAGACGGGCAAAATATTAGCCAAGCCATTGAATTCTACGTTTTCTTGCGCATTTACAACATATACTGACGTTGAAATTATCTGTAGCTCATTATGACGAAAATTACCTTTGAAAGTGAACTTTTCCGTCGATTAGAAGAAATTTCATTTTTGGTAGGTCAAAAACCATTTACCTCCGCAATCGATGAAAATGTTCATGAATATCAAACAAAAACATTTTTTAGCATAACGTGAATAAGTTAAGGCTAATTCTTAAGCAGATTTTTTTGACCTACCAAAAGTGAAATTTTTCCTGATCGAATCGATGGAAAAGTTCACATTCCAATGCATTTTTTCATCATGATGGGCTCCAGATAATTTCAACTTCAGTCTACGCTTCAAATGCGCCAAAAAATGTAGGATTCAAGAAAAATGTAGAATTGTAGGTCATATTTTGCGCGTCTTGTAAGTCAAAGGTCGAAAATCGCGAAAAACTGCATTTTCAAACGCAAACTTTAATTTTTTTGAGGTTTTCTGGGTCCTACGCGGAAGAACACAAACATATCGCTATTTTATCTTTAGATTTGGTGTATGCAAGACTAAAGCTGTTGGAAACCCCCCATTTCCAATGATTTTGGCCACTTTTACAAAATTACCGTACCCTACCGTAACCAAGGTCAAAAAATCAATCTGAACCGAAACTTTCAAAAAGGTTCATATGGGCCATAGGGAGATTATAGACCAATTTTGGACTATGAAGGTGGGTTTACCAGAGAGTTATTGTTAGAGACGCAGAGGTCATATGCCCTCATCGCTCTCCCCCGGCTGGCAACAGCTGTTATTCGCACCCGTATCGAATCAGCGTATGGCTGCAAAGGGAAGGCTGACCAAAACAATCCCAGCGGCCTTATTCCCAACAGCCCTCCCAGCTATGCCAGCTATAGCGAGTACGAAAAGGTAGTCGCTGTAACTGGCTAGCGGCTAACCCCCGCGGGACTGGCTCAGGCGCTCCCATCTGCCAAATGTGGGAAAGCGCTTGGGAAGCATTAATTTTTGGATTCCCCTTTGAGGAGCGGAAAAATATAACTGTGTTCGAAAGTAGGCCCTAGTCGCAGAATCGGCTCAAATTTGGTCAATTACCTTCCTAGGCTCAATATACGACATTTGGAAAGTTTTATCTCAATATGGATTTTTGACCTTGGTTACGGTAGGATACTGTAATTTTGTAAAATTGATGACATTCATTGGAAATGGGGGTTTTCTGATAGCTTTAAACCTAAATACACCAAATCTAATGTTTAAATAGCGATATGTTTGTGTTCTTCCGCGCAGGACCCAAAAAACGTCAAGAAAGTGAAATTTTAACTTTGAAAAGGCAGTTTTTCGCGTTTTTCGACCATTAACGAGACACATATGACCTAAACTATTGAATTTTACGTTTTCTTGCGCATTTAAAACATATACTGATGTTGAAATTATATACTGTATCCATAATAACATTAATAGACTAGTAATTCCGCGGGACTGGCTCAGGCGCTCCCATCTGCCAAATATGGGAAAGCGCTTGGGAAGCATTAATTTTTGGATTCCCCTCAGAGGAGCGGGAAATAAAACGATAAATTACCAATGTAAAAGATAAAAATCAGCGGATCAAAAAATCCTTTACAACACAGGGTTCAAAGTTCTCCGTTTATCGTTTTCGAGAAATCTGGCTTCAAAGTGCCCAGACAATTTAGCATATATAATTAGTATTATTTTCGACCGTACCCGATGAAAATGGAAAATAAAAAGGTCCCTGACGGTCCCTTTAAGATACGATCCTACAAAAAAGTCTTAGAAATTAGGTTAAAGTCTCAGAATCGTCTCAAATTTGGTCAATATCCTTTCTATTATCGCTAGACAGCATTTGGAAAGATTTAGTTCGATATCGATTTTTTGACCTGGGTTACGGTATGGTACTGTAATTTTGTAAAATTGGTGAAAATAATTGGAAATGGAGATTTTCCAGCAAATTTAGTCTTACATACACCGAATCTAATGCATAAAATAGCGATATGTTTGTGTACTTCCGCACAGGACCCAAAAAAAACTCGAAAAAGAGAAATGTTACATCTGAAAATGCAGTTTTTCATGATTTTCGACCTTTGACTTAAAAGATGCTCAAAATGCGAGCCAACCCATTGAATTCTACATTTTCCGGCGCATTTGAAACATATACTGATGTTGAAGTTATCTGGACACCGTCATGACGGAAAATACCTTTGAAAGTGAACTTTTCCATCTATTCGATCAGCAGAAATTTCACTTTTGATAGGTCAAAAAATTTTTCCTCCGGATCGGCGAAACAAACCATTTTACGATAACTTGAACAAGTTAAGGCCAATTTTAGGCAAAACAAATTTTGATCTACCAAAATGAAATTTCTCTCGATCGAAAATTTCACTTTCAAAGGCAATTTTCGTCATGATGGGCTCCAGATAATTCTAACATTGATATATGCTTTAAATGCGCCAAAAAATGTAGAATTCAACGGATGGGGTCCCATTTTGCGCGTCTTTTAAGTCAAACGTCGAAAATCGCGAAAAACTGCATTTTCAAACGCAAAATTGCACATTTTTGACGTTTTTTGAGTACTGTGCGGAAGAACACTAACATATCGCTATTTAAGCATTAACTTTGGTGTATGTAAGACTAAAGCTGTTAAAAACCCCCATTTCCAATGAATTTGACCAATTTTACAAAAACTACAGTACTCTACCGTAACCCAGGTCAAAAAATCGATATTGACCTAAAAGTTTCAAAATGTCGTGTCGTGGCCCTAGGAAGGTTATATACCAATTTTGGGCCAATTCTGAGACGATGAACGTTTTCCGTAGGTGGCCTACGGCCGCTTGGTTCTTCCAGGAGATTTGACTTTCGTACTCTTTCGTAACCTAAAGTTCGTACTTTTTGCCCGTTCTCTCTGTTTCCCCACCCTTCGCTGTACTTCCTGTGGCTGGCGGCTACTTTTCGAGAGCTGCACTCAAATAAGCGTAGGGTATCTCAGATGCGCAAACAGAGAGGTGTCAATCGCGTACCAGCCCCAGATAGCCACCCAGATCCGTTCCGCGTCTCTCTCCCGGATGATGATGCGACTGCTCCTCTTTGCCCTGAGTTTTCCTCTCCTCTTTCTTTGAAAATAGCCTTTTCAGGCCTAATAGGCCCTGTTTTCCCCTACTGCGAAGAAGGCATTCCATGCAACGAGTGCGATTTGGTCGGCGAAGGAGAGGCCTGCAACACCCACGAAAGACTTCCCTATTTCAAATGTGACAATGACACGGGGTACGGTAGATATTTTCAATCCCACGCGATTTTTAGACTGGTTCTTTACTCCCCTACCCAGTATCTGCTATGTGTACATGAACAGTTTATGCAACTGGATTGTGCCAGACCGGGCATGCCGGCTGTTTTTAACATGATTACTAGGAAATGTCAGCAGGAGGAGGACGAAGAACACAGTTTCCGAAGAAAGAGAGCAGCAACGGGTAAGAAAATGTCAAAAGCAAAAGAGTAAAAATGGACGGGGGTCGAACCCGTGACCTTCAGCTTACAAAAGGTGGCGCGCTAGCCACTGCGCCATGGTATCAATAAACCCGTGCCTCTCAGGCGCCTTATATCCACCAGGCGCGCGTCACAAGAGAAAAGGTCTTTTCAAAATTACTCCGAAAAATAATGAGACATATTTTTATAAGTTTGAGTATATGAAAAAGAAGCGAAATTTCATGAGGAATTCGATGGCTACAATTATTTTGTGGAAATCCCGACTTAAAAGCTGTAAAAAGGGAAAAAGTGGGAATTTACATACTTTCCGATAAATATGATGGTTCGGGAACAGAAAATTTTTTTAAAACATTAAATATCCTATTGTTTGCATTTTTTGGAAATTGAATAGCACTTTTTTGAAGAGAGTTATGAAATGCCGATTTCAAAACGTGAATAATGGCACGCGGAACCATTCTGGGTAAACTAAGTAACTTTTTCGATTGAATGCGTTCATTTGACCCATTTTGCTAATTTTTATCCAAATTGGAGGCAAAAATTAAATCCTGGGTCCGCAGGGTGCTCGAGTCTTTAAAAAATCGCGTCTAATTTCATTTCTAAGCTTTTTTGTTCTTAAAACATTTTCTCACTTATACATCTAGTATGGGAAACTGGGTAAAACGCCGAAATTTCCTTTGAAAGTAAAAAAAAACAAAAGTGAAACTTCGGTATCTTGGCCACCGTGGAGCGTCTAAGCGCCGGCCCCACACTCCGACGTAAATAAACTTGCACGGTGGGTGCCTGGTGGCCACCAAAGTTTCTGCACATGCGGAATTGCGCAAATCGTCGCTTCTTAAATAACACGGCCCCTAGGCGTGGCCGATGTGGTACGCGGGTAGGTCGCAGGTCCGCCGGACGCCGAATAGATGGCGCCCCAACGGTTTTGTTAGCGGAAAAGACCGTTTTTCGAAACGAACAGGTTTTAATTAAAATTATCTAATTAAATAATTGTGAGTAATGAAAAATGACATCGTGCGACCTACCCGCGTACTAAATCGGTTTCGCATCTCGTGTTACAGGCTCAGCTCGAGTTGGTGATTCCTGTTCCTTCAATACGGACTGCCAAAGAGGAATGTTCTGTGGAGGAGGGGTTTGCTCTTGTCTCTCTGACTTTGTCTCTATCTCTCACCACTGCTGGCCCAGTTTGTCTCTGCTTCTCTAATTCTCTCACTCTCTCGTTTCAGAGGTTAATCCGGGAGAGTCTGGTTGTGTTGAGAGCCGACAATGTGAAGCCGTGTGGCCGGGTACTACTTGTTCGTCTTCTGGAGTTTGTGAATGTCCGGAGGATACCGTACCCAGTAGGACTAGGTACACGTGTACACGTACACACGCGCACACGTTCACACATACACACGCAGACGTATGCACACGTACACCCACCCACATGTGCGCTTACGCACACATCCACAAGCGCGAACATACGCACACTTCCACATACGAACAAGTTGACATACTCACACGTACACGTACACACCCAACACGTCTACACATGTACACGTTCACACACGCAAGCGCCTAGACATTCACACGTATACACACATCTGCGTTCACACGTCAACACATGTACACGATCACGTGCGCAGATTTCTACACAATCACACGTACACACGCGCACACGTTCACACATCTACATAAGCGCATTTTGACACACGCACACGTCTAAACATACATACGTTAACATACGCACACGTCTACACATACACACATGTTCACATATGCACACGTTTATAGCTTACATATGTGCACGTTAACATATGCACACGTCTACACATTTACACGTACATACACGCACAAGTTCACACGTTTACACGTGTATGCGTTCACACATCTGCATATTCTCACGTTAACATACGCACACGTTGACACGTCTAAACATACAACGTTCACATACGCACAAGTCTACATATGAACACGTTCACATAACTCGAACTGGCTCACATGCACACGTACACACAGACGCAAATGTACACACGCCACTATTGATTGTTTTTAGGGACGGAACTCTTTGTATCTCGGCTTTGATGCCTCCATCCTGCCCACTCCCCGAAGCTCACAATGGGTCTCCAAATCCAGCCACCGTTCTTGCCAATCCGAATACTCATCCTCTGAATCCGGGAGAGTACATGTAAGGCCTTAGCTGCGAAAAAAAACAGCAAAAGTTGTTTTTAATGGAGAATCTGACGTCCCGGTCAATTTTGCGCCAAGCAAAAATTTTGACCACTGAGCGGATCGAACGCCCAACCTTTCGATCTGGAGTCGAACGCGCTACCATTGCGCCAAGCGGTCACGCTGCGTTGGCTTGTGGGGCGCGATTATAACCGAGCGGTGTAGCGTTTAATTGTGTCAAACTTTAGGCCCGTTTTGTGTACTTCAACATCGAGTGAAACAAGAACCTCAAACGGAGGAGATGGATCAACCTGGTGTGTATATCCCGATGGAGAAGACGACGTATTCATTGCTGATATTTACAACTGTGTGTCTCATCCGCAGGTTAAAACCTTTTCCAAACCCTTTAATTAAGTGCTTTTAGGTTAACAGCGATATTTTCCCTGAATACGCCGAAAGTGTGGATGGGGTCTGCTGTCATAACAGAGGTGAGTGGGATTTTAAAAGGCCACAGCGCGCCACAGTGGGTGGGCAACAGCGCAGGGCCACAGGAGCCTAAGGGATGGAAACAGCGCAGGGCCACAGGACAACAGCGGTTAGAAGGGCCACAGGACCACAGCAACAGAGCAGGGCCACAGTGCTTCGGAACAGCGCAGGGTTGCTAGACCACAGCGCTTAGCAACAGAGCAGGGCCACATGACCACAGCGGTTAGCAACAGCGCAGGGCCACAGGACCACAGCAACAGAGCAGGGCCACAGTGCTTCGGGACAGCGCAGGGCTGCTAGACCACAGCGCTTAGCAACAGAGCAGGGCCACAGGACCACAGCAACAGAGCAGGGCCACATGACCACAGCGGTTAGCAACAGCGCAGGGCCACAGGACCACAGCAACAGCGCAGAGCCACACGGCCACAGCGCTTAGCAACAGCGCAGGGCCACATGACAACAGCGGTTAGCAACAGCGAAGGGCCATAGGACCGCAGCAACAGCGCAGGGCCACATGACCACAGCGGTTAGTACAATGCAGGGCCACAGGGCCACAGCGCATAGTAGTAACAGTGCAGGGCCACAGGAAAGCGCCACAGGACTACCTATTTTCAGCTTTCGTCTGCGCCCAACCAATGGAATCCGGCGATGAGCCATCAATCCCCCGTTGGTGGTTCAACTCCGCCACAGGCAGTTGTGTTCAGTTCATGTGGGATCCTGACACCATCAGCAAAGCCTCTCCGAACAACTTCCGATCCGCTGAACATTGCGAATCCTACTGTAGAGATAGTTAGTGGAGCAGATTTACTTCTAACTGGGATGCCTTAGGTTGTAAACGAGGATCGGCTGAGTTTATTGTATCCAAGTACTCGATTCTGGATGAGGTGCCGAGGACAAATTGCCTCTCTTCTACTTCGAGATGTGGTCCTGAGCACACTTGTCTATTGATTGGTTCTCAACAGACTTGTTGTCCGACTACAGGTGAGATCTACTTAGTCTCAGTCTCGGTCTCTCTGTCTCTCAGTCTCTCTGTCTCTCTGTCTCTCCGTCTCTCTGTCTTTCTGTATCTCTGTCTCTCTGTCTCTGTCTCTCTATCTCTCCGTCTCTCTGTCTTTCTGTATCTCTGTCTCTCTGTCTCTCAGTCTCTCTGTCTCTCTGTCTCTCTGTCTCTCTGTCTCTCTGTCTCTCTGTCTCTCTATCTCTCCGTCTCTCTGTCTTTCTGTATCTCTGTCTCTCTGTCTCTCTGTCTCTCTGTCTCTCAGTCTCTCTGTCTCTCTGTCTCTCTGTCTCTCTGTCTCTCTGTCTCTCTGTCTCTCTGTCTCTCTGTCTCTCTGTCTCTCTGTCTCTCTGTCTCTCTATCTCTCCGTCTCTCTGTCTTTCTGTATCTCTGTCTCTCTGTCTCTCTGTCTCTCTGTCTCTCAGTCTCTCTGTCTCTCTGTCTCTCTGTCTCTCTGTCTCTCTGTCTCTCTGTCTCTCTGTCTCTCTGTCTCTCTGTCTCTCTGTCTCTCTGTCTCTCTATCTCTCCGTATCTCTGTCTTTCTGTATCTCTGTCTCTCTGTCTCTCTGTCTCTCTGTCTTTGTCTCTCTGAATCCCCCTTTCAGCCCACATCTGCAGTCCCTCCGGAGGCCGCTCGTACCCAACCAAGCCCCTAGACAACTACGACAGAGGTGTTCTAATTGCTGGAAAGTAAGTGGCTTAGACTTTAAAAACCCAATGATTCTGTAGCAAACCAACAACTCGCTACTTTTACGACCCGGAACAAGGAAAATGTCTAAATTTCCTCTACCACGGACTGGGCAACTTTAACAACTTCATTACGAAGCAAGACTGCGAGGTTTTCTGTTCTAAATGTGAGTTGAAGTTAGGTAACTGGCGTTAGGTAACTTTTAAGGTTACCTACGCTTAGAAATTGAGTATATTGGCTCCTAATTACGCGAACTGTCTCGTAACCTGCAGTTCGCGCCGATTATGGCAAGTTAACTGTATAACTAAGTAATTGAGTAATTGGGTAACCAAATAACTTAACTTTTACCTTACCTTGGTTACAAAGACTTTTGAGTAGCTTGGTTACATTGTTTCTTTTTAACTGGGTAACAGGTAACTTTGTAAATGGGTTTCTTTTTAACTGGGTAACAGGTAACTTTGTAAACAATATATTTATCTAAGTAAGGGACTGTGGTAACTTTATTTTTCTGTTATTTGTTTAGGTAACTAAGTAACCGAGTGTTCAAGTAACTTCATAGTTAGCAAAGTAACTGTTTGTTTTGTAGTTAGCAAAGTAACTGGGGATCTAGGTAACTGAGTAACTGGGTGGCATCTAAGTAACTTAGTAACTGACCTGGGTAGTTTAGTAACTCCGCTTTTTTGTAAATGATTAGCGGCGACTGATATAAATTGCCAGATCGGTTCCTGAAATGAAAACTAATCGTAATTACTTTTTTAATAAAACGAGAGATTTGTCAATTGATTTGTCAATTATCTAACTGGCTGGTTAGTTAACTGGATAATTAGGTAACTGGGTAAATATACATTTGGGTAATTGTTAAACTTGTTAATTAGACAACTAGGTAATTAGATAACTGGGTAATTAGGTAACTGGTAGCTAATTACGTAACTGGGTAATTAGGTCATTGGGTAATCGGGTAAAGGGATAATTACGCAACTGGCTAATTGGGCAACCAGGTAATTATATAACTGGGGTAAGTAGACAACTAGGTAATTAGGTAACTGGGTAATTAGATAACTCAGTAATTAAGAACTGGTTAATTAGGCAGCTGGGTAATTAGGTAACTGGATAATTATGTAACAAGCTAATTAGGCAACGAAGTAATTAGTCAACTGGGTAATTAAGTAATTGGCCAACTTTGCAAATTTGCAACTGGGTATTTAGGTAAATGGGTATAAGGATAACTGGGTAATAACCTAACTGGGTAAGTACACAACTAGGTAAGCAGGTAACTGAGTGACTTGGTAACCGGGCGATTGGATAAATGTTCAATTATGTAATTTGGTAATTAGATAACCGGGCAATAAAAAAATTGGATAACTAGGAAATCAGGTAACATAGTAATAAGGTTACTATGTAATTGGATAATTAAGTAATTAGGTAAGTTTGTAATTAGGTTACTGGGAAAATATTTTTCTAGTAGTCAGATAACTGGGTAATTAAGTAACAGGGCAATTGTCCAACTGACCAATTTGGTAACTGGGTAATTATGTAACCGGGCAATTTAAATAACTGTGTAATAATGTAATTGGGCAATCACGCACAAACGGGTTAATAAGGTGAATGATGGATTAATTACCATTTAAGTAAAAAGCAGAAAAAAGCGATGTTTCTGCACCACTGTGATTCGAACTCGAAAAAGCGCTCAATCTGCGCATACCGAGAAAAAACCGCTTTTTCCCCCGGCAACTGTTCATTTGCCAATAGTTAACCATTTTTTTATTTCAGTGGTCTGTGAAAACGGAAATCCCCTTCGAATCGGAGAAGAATGGCAACGTTGCGAAAGTAACACCGACTGCCCCTCCTCCCACACGTGCCAATCCGGCCACAAAGTTTGCTGTCCAACCGCTCGTAAGTTCTTAACCGCCTTAAGACCTTAACGTATTGCCCCTATTTTTCACCTATTTGGAAATACGGCGAACTTGGGAAAATATGTTTGGCTGAAATTATGAAAATTTGCTAATCATGACCTGAAAACCCTCAAAACACGGCTGTTTTCGAATGTGGATAACATTAGAACCTTAAGTTCTTAATCTTAAGGCCTTAAAACTGTTAAAATTCGCTAATGAGGACCTAAAAATGTCAAAATACGCCCGGCTTTGAATGTTTATAGGCCATTAAGGCAATTAAGAGATCGTTAAGGTCAAACGTTTATATCTCGCTTAAAAATCAACTTATTCAACTTTTACAAAAATTATTTTATAGACAATTCAACAACGCATATTTTTGAATTACTGCCAAAATGGTAGCTTAAACTTCAAACCCCCAAAAAAACGGAAAAATTCCAAAAAAAATAAAAATTACCCAGTCGTTTCAATTTTCGGAAAATCGTTCACCGATCGTTTTAAGACATGGTCAGTTTCATTTTTCACCAGAAACTTTGAGCCGAAAAAGTTACTAGATTTAATTGCTCAATTTCTGTTTTAGTAGTGGTGCGAAAATTTACTTAACATTTTTTGGATAGCCACAAATGCCCGTAACAAAAATAAAAAACCGTCAAAAAGTAGAATCAGAAACTTTGTTGTTGCAAAATTTTCCATCGAATGCGCTTTTTATAAGTTAAAAACGTTGGTTTTCAAGCGAGATATGAAAATTGGACCTTAATGATCCTTAAGAAATTTAAGGCATCCACATTTGAAAAGAAGAGTGTTTTGAGATTTTTTAGATCCTAAATATCTTGTTTTCACAGTTTCAGTCAAACAGTTATGAAAGTTGATTTTGAAGCGAGATATGTGAAATTGGGCCTTAACGATTTCTTAAGGACCTTAAGAAATAAGGGTACTCAAATGCAAAAAAAGCATATTTTGCGAGTTTTCAGGTCCTAACAGGGTAATTTTCACTGTTTCAGCCAAAACTGTTTACCCAAATGGCCTACTGTAGCCCTAATTTAACGTGACCCAATTGAAAACCTGTCAATTACAAAACGTTAGATACATTTAACATGAACAACTTTGTAATGAATGACCAAACAAAGTATTAAGGTTTGCACTACTAAAACTTGGAAAAATATGCAAGAAAAACTTTTTTCGACATTTTTGAACGTGGTGAACCTATACAACAAAAGTCTTAAAAGCGACTCAGATTATATTATTTGCTACACTTTTTGCCACATTTTATCTTTTTTTCACCAAAAAATTTTAGGGCATACCTCATCCTCAAAAATCGCTTTGAAGTCCGCGAATCCGCGCGCCTGGCGTTGAAAAATTCGAGCCGCGGGGCCGATTAGAGGGCGCACTTCAAGGCGATTTTTGAGGCTGAGGCATGTCCTAAAAATTTTTGGTGAAAACGGATAAAATGTGGCAAAAAGTGTGGCAAATAATGTGAACAGGGTAGGTTTTAAGACTTTTGCGGTATAGGCTCACCACGTCCAAAAATGTCGAAAAAAGTCATTTTTGCATATTTTTTCCAAGTTTTAGTCGTGCAAACCTGAATATTTTGGTTTGTCATTAATTGCAAAATTGTTAATATTAAATGTATCTAACGTTTTGTAATTGAATGTTTGAAAAAAAAAGCTAGATATAGATTTGCCGGCATGATATGCACAGTCTGGGCTACAGTTACCCGACAACCCGAAAAACGGATTTTATCGTTGAACATGGTCGTGTTGATGAATATTTATATGTTTCGAAATGTTGTTGCATATGAATCCGTCTTCAGAATCCCTCTGCACGCAACCGAAGCGACTAGGAGATTGCACCTCATCCGTTCGGCGCTACTGGTACAACGCCGCTACGAGACAGTGCGAGTTGTTCCAATACACAGGCTGTCAGGGAAATGATAACAACTTTGCGAATTTGGTACAGTGCCAACAGAACTGTAAAGGAATCAATGGTGAGGCGGAATTACGGTAGCTTTGAAATAGTGTAGTTTTAGTGGAGCCGAAGTGTCCTCAAGGAAGAGCGTATAGGGATCGGAATGGGAACTACCAACAGTGTTCGGATAAGCAAAATGGGCCCAAGTGTCCGGTGAACTACGTCTGTTCGTTTGATGGAGTGACACATGGATGCTGTCCGACTAAAGGTAGGCCACAGTAAAAGGCCACAGCGCCACAGTGGGGGCCACAGCGAGAACACGATAGCTGGCCAGTGATAAGGCCACAGTGCAACGACACATGTTTGAAAAGCCACAGCTTGCTCAAAATTTAGAGCGTGACGAAAAACCACAACTGGTATATATTGAGTTAGTGAGAAGGCCACAGCACAGTAATAATATCTAGGAAAAGCCACAGCTGGATTGATACTATATGGGTAAATAGGTCACAGCGCAATAAAAAGTCACAGCGGGATTTAGATTGTTTAGGTAACAAGGCTACAGCGCGATGAAGAGCCACAGCGCGATTGAGGTTTTTTAGGTAACAAGGCCACAGCACGATAGAAAGCCACAGCGGGATTTAGATTATTTAGGTAACAAGGCCACAGCGCGATGAAAAGCCACAGCGGGTTTAATAATATATGGGTAACAATGCCACATCACGATAGAAAGCCACAGCGGATTCGAAATGTTTTGTCAAAGGCCGCAGCACGATGACAAGCCACAGCTTGTTCAATAATATTTAGACAGCAAGGCCACAGCGCGCGAAAAACCCACAAATGGTTCGAAATAGGAAGTGTAACAAGGCCACAGCGCGATAGAAAGCCACAGCGGGTTGTTGAACATCCGGCCACCTCGCGGTGAACGACAACTAGGAGAGACCACAGCGGCACAAAATATCACTATTTGCTCGAAATATTTTGGAAAACAGGGCCACAGTGCGACCGAAAGCCACACCCGGCCTCATTTAGTTAGTCAGAATGCCACAGCGCGGTAAAGACAACTAGAAGAAGCCACAGCGCACCTGAAAACCACAGGTGTGTTGACATTATACGGGCAAAAAGCCACAGCGCGACCGAAAACCATATAGGACTCGAAATCGGTTAGGCCGTAAGACCAACCACAGCGCGACAGAAAGCCACAGCGGGTGCGTAATTTGCTAGACAACAGGGCCACTGTGCGACCTAAAACCACAGCTTTTTCAAAAATAAGCCACAGCTTTGCACAGCTTCACTTTCAGCCTTCACCTGTTCGTTAAACCCCGACCGCGGTGTCCAGTGTGGATCCGGCAGAACCTACCGCTACTACTTCAACTCTAACAAGCAGACTTGTGAAACTTTCCAATTCGAAGGCTGCGATGGAAATAGCAACAACTTCTTAAGTGGAGAAGAGTGTCAACAGTACTGTGGAGTTGGAGGTTGCCCCAACGGGGGTCAGCCTCTGAGGGACGAGGGGTCAAACAGACAGATGACTTGTAACGAACTGAAGACATGCCCATCCACTCATGAATGCATTTCCATCCCTCACAATGGAAATGTGGCTAATAGATGTTGTCCGACGAAGGCTCACATCTGTAGCCAGCCACCGCAACAGGGAAATCACTGCTCCAAGATATCCATCACCAGGTGAGACCTTATGCTTAGACCTTAGGCCTTAGCGTCTTAGTGCCTTAACGCCTTAACGCTTACGCCCTTACGCCTTACGCCCATACGCCCTTACGCCCTTATGCCCTTACGCCCTTACGCCCTTACGCCCTTACGCCCTTACGCCCTTACGCCCTTACGCCCTTACGCCCTTACGCCCTTATGCCGTCACCGCCCTTACGCCGTCACCGCCCTTACGCCCTTACGCCCTTACGCCTTACCCCTTAACTTTTGAACGCGTTGACGTCTTAACGCTTTAACGCTTTAACCTCTTAACGCTTTAACGTCTTAAAGCTTTAACGTCTTAACGCTTTAACGCTTTAACGCTTTAGCGCTTTAACGCTTTAGCGACTTAACGCTTTAACGTCTTAATGCTTTAATGCTTTATCGCTTTAACTTCTTAATGCTTTAACGTCTTAACGCTTTAAAGTCCTAATGTTTAAACGCCTTAGCGCTTTAAAGTCCTAATGTTTTAACGCCTTAACGTTTTAATGCCTTAACGCCTTAGCCTTATGACGTCAACATATCTTATCTTACCTTATTTAGGTACTACTTCAACATCGTTACGAGGGAGTGTGCCGCCTTCCAGTACAACGGATGCAATGGCAATCTAAACAACTTTGTTTCTTCCCAAGAGTGTAACAACTTCTGTGCTTCTTCTGGTAAGACCTCTTCTTAAGAAAGACTTAAGGTCGTTAAGGTTGTGGCGTAGGAGAGGTGGCCTACAAGGACGTTAACACGAAGAAGGCTTACGATTGTAACAACGTTCTGAAAAATAGCTGTCCAGCTAATTTCCAGTGCAGGTTTAACAGCCTCACTTCGGGATATGTGTGCTGTGGATCTGGAAATATGGGTGGGTATTCTCTCTCTCTCTCTCTCTCTCTCTCTCTCTCTCTATCTCTCTCTCTTTCTCTCTCTCTCTCTCTCTCTCTCTCTATCTCTCTCTCTATCTCTCTATCTCTCTCTCTCTTTCTCTCTCTCTCTCTCTATCTCTCTCTCTCTCTCTCTCTCTCTCTCTCTCTCTATCTCTCTCTCTCTCTTTCTCTCTCTCTCTCTCTCTCTCTCTCTCTCTCTATCTCTCTCTCTCTCTTTCTCTCTCTCTCTCTCTCTATCTCTATCTCTCTCTCTCTCTCTCTTTTTCCAACTAATGGGCACGGATGTTCACAAACTTTAAAGGACTAGGTACCTTTGGTCCTGTAACGATCTTAGATATATGTCTGCGCACTCCTCTTTTACAGTGCTCTTTCGCTTAAAATAATGCTGTTTATTTCAATGTTTCAAATCCTTTTGGTTAAATACATTTCATTTTTCAATTTTGCCCGATAGTAGAAGACAGTCTCTTGGAAACAGACTATAAGTTGGCATACTGGTAGTGGGTCTCATTTCTGTCCAAATGATTGGTGGTTCGGATCCTATGGCGATTTTCTTGAATACAAACTATTTAATCGATTCAATAAATCATACCGACTCATGTTTTATAGTTAGCGCTAATAACTTAGTTTATCATACCTTAATGCACTATATCTTAGAGTTAATACCTTAGCGTAATATACCTAAGCGCATAATTTCCTAGCGGAACCTATCGTTCCTTACCCTTAATTCCTTAGTGTTAATGCCTTAGATTATCGTTCTTGAGCGTTAATGCCTTAGCGTAATACTCCTTAGCGTGAACACCTTAGAGTAGCCTTGGCGTTATTACCTTAGCGTGTCATACATGTGTTTGTATGCCTTAAAGTATCTTTCTTTTAATGCTTAGCTAAAATACCTTTGCGTTTTTGCCAATGAAAATCATACCTTAGCGCATCATATATGTTAGGGTTAATACGTTAGAGTATCAAACCTTATTAGCGTGTCATTCCTTAGCGTTATATACCTTAACGTATAACACCTTAGCGTTAGTCCCTTAGAGTACCATACGTTAGCGCTTAAGCTTCAGTGTATCATACCGTATCAGTCCTTAGCGGTAATTCCTTAGTGGATCATTTCTTAGCATATCATTCCTTAGCGTTTAACGTTAACGTATCATACCTTAGCGTGAACGTAGGCTCCCTAATAGAACTTGATCATTTCCACCCCTTCTCGCCTGACATTCGGTCATCTCCCCAACTTTATGCTATGATAAGTTCTTATCGCCTTAAACGCACTATATTTTTGTTTAGGATACAAACATTTCAAACATTTTCGCGGCAGTAAGTGACAGTGTCTTCAATAGGACCGATCGGTGCGTTGCCATAAAATGTTTTTTTTTGCCTTAATTCTTCAATTTTAAGCAAATACTTAACGGAAAACATAGTTTCATGCTGAAAAACGGAATCTAACGTGGAAAAGCAAAAAGAAAATACTTTTGGGGATCTGAACCAGGGACCTTTTGGGTGCAAAACAAGAGCGCTACCACTGCGCCACGAAACCACTACCGTGCAGGCCATGCGCGCTCGTGATAATCGAGCAGGAGAGCTCGACTGTGAAATTGCCCGCATAGATTTCGTTAAATTTTTGAAAATCAAAAGTCATGGGCAGATCTTAAAAACTGCTCCTGAAAGCGATAGAAATTCGGCTTTTTTTCGGTATCATTTGTTTCATTTTGATTTGCATTCTCATGGCTGTCACTCTTCTTCCCAGTTCCCCATAATTTAAAATCTTAATTTTCAGACGTGTGTCCCGAAGACGAACGTGCCTTCCTGAACCCGTTGGATGAATCCGTTCGTGAATGTGCCATCAACGTGCCGGGCAGCTGTCCAGCCGACTTCCTCTGCCGCTTCAGTCCCTCGAAGAACCGCTACTACTGCTGTGCCCCAACCACCGAAAGTGAGTCCCCCTCTTGTGCCCTCCGCTGACCTCACAGCGCTTTTATTTGTCTTCTTTTTGTGCGCGCCGTCACTTCCGTCTGCCGCTGGACAGTCGCTTGAATCTATTAGCACGTCGTCTTCAATCAGAATCGCTGCGTGAGATGACGTGCTCCATTGGCGCAGTCGGTTAGCGCGTGGTACTTATAGGAAATAGGTCATGCCAAGGTCAGCAGTTCGATCCTGCTATGGAGCAAAGTTTTTGCTTTTGATGAAATTGATATAAAAATTCAGTTAAAAGTTGTCAAATTCCATTTTCATAACTTCATGGGGAGAATGCGCGGTCAAGTGAGCGGACCCTCCTTGTTAGGGATTCGTTACGGCTGGCGAGCGAGACCAAACAAGGACAGAATACGCTGTCAATATTGGCACTGTTATGTGGAAACCTCTGAGACACGCCGGGCGATTCTATTAATCTGGAGATTGCTGGCAAAAGGAGAGGAGGAATGTAGTATACTGGTTGGCCCGTATTAGGCCAAGAAATGGGAAAAACGAAATGAAAGTTCGAAAAACCAGAATTTGCCTTTATAAATTAACAGTTTGGGCTCGTTTCAGCATATAGAAAGCTATGGACACACTAATCGATTGATTTCGGTCGTTTTAACAAAAAGCAAAAATGAAAGACGCGGTGGGGATCGAACCCGTGACCTTGTGTGCGGGGCCAAAACAGCTAACCACTACACCATATGCGCCACAGTGCAATACACTGCTCACCCGCTTATCACCCACAGCAGCACCCAAATGACAATTTTGTAGATAATTTGGCCATATATAAATTGATATAGTTGCTGTTGTAGCATATTTTGATCTTTTGAACGAAAATTCGAGTTAATTAACTCAAAACTGCAGAAATTAGCAATTTTCCCCTTCAAAATAGTCTCCAAACGCGCCGAACTGTCCATTTAATCCCACGCAAACGGAGGTTTATTTGGGTTTATTTCGGTCCCCGGGCGGGGTTGCAATTGTGCGCAGCGCGTGCTGCTTTCCTGTGAGCGAGCAAAAAGTGGGAGCGCGCGCGCTTCTCGAGTTCAACTCTCTCACTCCTCAGAGCGCAAATACGGGCCTATCTCTCGTCACCCAATCACGACTTACCCTCTTTTTTACGGAGGGTGGTGATTCAAGAGAAATGCCTTGGGAGACACAAACAGTTCGGGCGGAGTACTTTTGGAAGAGGCAGAGTCACGAAAACAGGATGGAGGGAAGAGACAGAGGCAGAGAGAGAGGAGGGAGACAGAGAGAGAGAGAGAGAGAGAGAGAGAGAGAGAGAGAGAGAGAGAGAAGAGATGAGACATAGAGTTGTTTCAGATGTGTGTCCAGACGGCCGAGCGCTCCATCGTGCTCCGAAAACGCTTCTACCCCAAAGATGTACTTTAAACACACCCAACTCCTGCTCGGACGGCTACTCTTGTCAAAGTCGGAGTAAAAACGTTCTCCAGGGATTCTGCTGCTCGGCGAAAAGTGAGTTTTACTCTCTCTCCCCCTCTCTCTCTCTCTCTCTCTCTCTCTCTCTCTCTCTCTCTCTCTCTCGCTCTCTCTCTCTCTCTCTCTTTCTCTCTTTCTCTCTCTCTCTCTCTCTCTCTCACACACACACACACTCTCTCTCTCTCTATCTTCCCCGCAATAAGACCACCCAGTATCGGTTTAACTCACACTTGGACCAGCCAGAGAGTGGGAGTTACTTCAGACCACCCACGTAGTTTGGTTTACCGCGATTGCATTTGGACCACCTAGATAGTAGGGGTTATTTGAGACCACCCAGGTAGTTTTTTTTAGATGAGCCAGTGGACAATAGATCTCCGGGAGGTCTAGACTACCAAGTCTCTTGGGACCTCAGATGTGCATGTAACTCTTTTAGAACCACATTTTGGACCACCCATGCTGAAATGATACAGCTTTAGACCCCACAGACTTTTGTGTCATTATCACTGGACCACCTAGTATTTTTCACAGTTAGCATGGGACCACCCAGGGTTTTTAGACACCATTGGACCACCCAGTTTTTGGGGCCACCAACAGAGTTTCTTTTTAAAACCAGATATCCTGGATCCTTTCGAAACCCGTGAAGACCACCCAGTCTCGTTTAAGTCAGTAATTAGACCAACCAGACTATTGTGACCTTCCCTATCTTAAAATCACGAGATTCTTTTAAGCAGTCGTCGGACCGCCCAGACAGCTCTTTTCTCAGACCACCCCTGGACCACCCATAGAGGACCATCCATAACAGACCACCCATAGCGCTGTGAATTCCCTCAGGGACCACCCATTTTCATTTGAGACCCCTTCATTCCATGACCACACAACCTTTAAGAAAACTGCCATACCACCCATTGAACTCAATCCTAATTTTGGACCACCCAGTTTACTCGGAGCAACAACGAGAGCACTCAGTTTTCTTATGACCTACCCTTCCTTCCAAATCAATCCGAATTTCGGGCCATTTTCTTGGCATCACAGGGAGACCACCCAGTTTCCTTGTGGCCACAATGGGACCACCTTGTTCCTTTTGAAGCAAAAGTTATACAACCCAGTCTTTGTCTTGGATACACCGCTGGACCACCCACTAAGATGACTTTTTAGTCTATCACGATTTTTGGACCACCCAGGCTTGTGTGAGTGTGTGGGAATATTTGGTCCAGCCAGGTTCTATTGACACTCATCAGTTTTTTGGCGCCCTATCGGTTCTATTGATGCCATATCGGTTCTATTGATACCCTATTGGTTCTACTGACACACATCGGTTCTATTGGCACCCTATCGGTTCTTTTGACATACTAGCGGTTATATTGACAACCCCATCGGTTCTATTGACATCCCATCGATTCTGTTGACACCTTATGGGTTATTTTGCCATTACATAGGCTCTACTGACACACATTTGTTCTATTGACACCCTATCGGTTTTACTGACATACTTGTGGTTCTATTGACATTAACAATTAACTTTTCAGATGTGTGCAAAGGCGACGCCGAGTTCCTAGTCGACGAGAAGACCAAAATGCCGACAATCTGCACCCCCGGTGCCTTCATCAGCTGCCCTCAGGGCTACCGTTGCCACAAATCGTCTCCCTCAGCCACAAATGGATTCTGCTGCAAAGGAGAAATTAATGCAATTTCTGGTAAGAAATCGACTTTGCATGAAAATCGTCAATCGTTTTCAGAAGGCTGCCCCCCAGGTGAATTCGCCTTCACCAAGAAGAACGAAATAGTGCAATGCGATCCATTCAATCCTGAAAATAAGGTGAGAAATACTGAAAAATCTAGGTAATTTTAATTTCAGGGTTGTCCTTCGACCTTCTCTTGCCAGTTTGCCCTCGCGTTTCAAAGGTATCAGTGTTGTGGAAAGGATCCGATTGAGGAGGAAGAGGTTGAACAAGCGGGTGAGCTTTGGGTTGGGGAATCGAAACTTGGCCTATTCATGAATTTCAGGCATGTTGAAGGCCTGTCGTCTACTGACAGGCCTATTAGAGCCCTATAATAGGTAAAAGGCATAACGAGATGAGATCGATTTACATAACGAGATGAGATCGATTTACTTACATGCCTATGACAGGCCTATCATTAGTACTGACAGGCCTATGAAAGTCCTATCATTAGTACTGACAGGCCTATGACAGGCCTATCATTAGTACTGACAGGCCTATGACAGGCCTATCATTAGTACTGACAGGCCTATGACAGGCCAATCATTAGTACTGACAGGCCTGTGACAGGCCTATCATTAGTACTGACAGGCCTATGACAGGCCTATCATTAGTACTGACAGGCCTATGACAGGCCTATCATTAGTACTGACAGGCCTATGACAGGCCAATCATTAGTACGGACAGGCCTGTGACAGGCCTATCATTAGTACTGACAGGCCTATGACAGGCCTATCATTAGTACTGACAGGCCTAGGACAGGCCTATCATTAGTACTGACAGGCCTATGACAGGCCAATCATTAGTACTGACAGGCCTGTGACAGGCCTATCATTAGTACTGACAGGCCTATGACAGGCCTATCATTAGTACTGACAGGCCTATCATTAGTACTGACAGGCCTATGACAGGCCTATCCGTCCCACTGATATGCCTATAAAAGGCCAATCGAGATCGACTTCTGGCATTTTGAGGGCCTGTCGATTCTATTGGCAGGCCTATGATAGTTCTATCTATGGCACTGGTAGGCCCATCAATTGCAGGCCTTTGAAAGACCTGGCACTGCCAGGCCTGAAATGTGTTTATTCATAGCGGTTGAAGGCCTTTGAAATGTCTATCGAGATTGCTTTTAGGCAAAAAAGCAGGCCTATCAATTGTAATTGTACTGACAGGCCTTTGCTAGGCTTGCCTGTCACACTAACAGACCTATCTGTTGACATTGGCAGGCCTATAAAATTCCTATCCATGACTCCGGCCAAGCGATGCTGCTTTCAGGCATATTGGAAGCATGTCGATAGTACGGGATAGTCAATGACAGGCCTATCAATTCTACTGGCAGGCTTGCGATGGGCCTATATAATATAATAGTAGGCATATACACTGACAGGCCTATCGATTAAACTTACAAGCCTGAGACCGGCCTATTGACTGTAAAAGTAGGCCTATCCTATGGAAGGTCTATCGAGATCAGGTAAATTTGCACGCCTATGATAGGTCTATCAATACTGTTTGAAGGCCTTTGACAGGCCTATTTATGGCTGGCACTGAGAGGATTATCGATTGCTTTTGCAGGCCTATAAAAGGCCTATCTAAGGATATCTAAGGCACTAGCAGGCTTGAGGGCATGCCTATAGAAAGTAGTACTAGGCCTATCCTGCCTTAAGTCTTTTTTAGCGCGTTTGTAGGCTAATAATAGGGATGTCACTAGTGCTTACAATCCTATGATGACAGGCCTATATTTGGCACAGGGAGGCCTATCGAGTGCATTTACATACCTACAAAGGGCATATTGATATTGTAGTATGGTGCTGTCGATAGTACTGGCAGGCCTATGACAGGCCTGTAAAAGACCTATCATTTTTGCTTTTATTTATGTTTAAGGCCTGTAAATGGTACTAACAGGCTTACATGCCTGTAAATAGTGCTTGCAGGCCTATGAAAGGCCTGTTGTTCGTAGTGACAGGCCTATCGATAACCTAGCGAATCTTGTCATGCAGTGGTTTTGTGAGGAAATGAGGCAGAGTTGAGGTACCTCCCTCCTCTGACGAAATCTCAGGAGACATTCCTCCCCTCCCCTACTCTCCCTCAAGAACGAGGAAACACAGTCGCGTCTTGGCTGCGTAAATAGCCGGTGCTTGCGCGTGTTTTTGCCCGTGTTTGAGAAAACGGATGACACGCGATTAGTGCTCGACCAGCCGGCGGAAATACACTGTAATCGCAACTCTGCCGAGGTACGCGCGCACGACGCGCGAGAAAAACGCCTCGGGCAGAGGAAAAATTGAAAAGCAGGCACGACTTTACGAAGGTGTACGAGCCGAAGTGGGTTGGGAAATTGGAAAAATCACAGAGTCGTAGTGTCGCAGCTTCTGGTGTCATATTTTCAACAGTTCGCAATTTCAAAGGCCACAGAAAGCCACAGCGCGAGATAACGCCACAGCAAGCCACAGCTTTGGGTTAAAACAACCACAGACAGCCATTCTAGGCCACAGGATGGCACAGCTGTTGGAAAAAAGTCACAGAAAGCCGCAGCTTCTGGTAAAAGCCATAACCCACAGCTGAGGCCACACGAAATCACAGGTCTCGACTAACACGAGAGCCACAGCTTAACCAACAATAGGTAGCCGCAGCGGAAGAAAGCCACAGCTCTAGGAAAGTCCACAGCTCTAAAAAATACCACAACTCTGGAAAAAGCCACAGCTCTAGATAAGGCCATAGCTCTGAGAAAGGCGACATGAGGCCACAACGTTTGGAAAGGCCACATCTTTGCGAAAGCCACAGCTTGGAGAGGCCACAGGAGGCCACAGCTCTAGAAAATTCCACAAAAGGCCACATCTCTGACAAAAGTTACGTATAACGGTTGAGGACATACGAAGCCACAGCTTTAGGTTAAACAACCACATAAGGCCACAGCTGGGGAAAACCACTCAAAGCCACAGCTCTGGGAAAGGCCACATGAGGCCGCAGTTCTTAGTTAAGGCCACAGGAAGCCACAGCTTTCGGTTAAATAACCACGTGAAGCCACAGCTCTGGGAAGGCCACATAAGACCACATCTCTTTCAATGACCTTAAAAGGCCACAGCTCTAGAATAGAACTCATGAGATCACAGCTCTGGGAAAGGCCACAGGAAGCCAAAGCTGCAGAATAAATAGCCACATAAGGCCACAGCTTTGGGTTAAGCAAGCATGCAAGGCCACAGCTCTGGAAAAGGCCACGGCTACAGCTTTGGGTTAAACAACAATGTAAGGCGACAGCTCTGCGAAAAGCCACATGAGGCCACAGCTCTATTGAGGCCACATGAAGCCACAGCTGTAGGATGAACAACCGCATAAGACCACAGCTCGGGGTAAGGCCACATGCGGCCACAGCTCTGGAAAAGGCCACAGGTAGCCACAGCTGCAGAATAAACAACCACATATGGTCACAGCTCGTGAAAAGGCCACAGGAAGCCACAGCAAATCAACCCATTTCAGAACTCGGCTGCCCTCTCTCCCAAGTGGCCTTCTTGAAAGACGATCACCCTGTGGTTTGCACATCTTCTGGTAACACCTGTCCCACAGGGTACTTTTGCCAATTCTCCGACAAAAACCGCCAATTTCAGTGCTGTGGCCATAAATCAGGTCTGTTTACCCTGTTTTGGTTAAATGTTTTTGTCTTCAGGTTGTCCAGGAGACTCTGTAGCCTATCTAGACCTCATGGGATTGGCTAAAGAATGCAACCCGAGGGTTCCCGACTGTCCCGAAGGGTACTCCTGCCAACGGACCAAAACTGGAAAGCAAGTCTGCTGCACAGGGGATGCAGTGAGACGAATGGTAGAAATTTCAAATTTACAAATGAAAAATTGCATTTCAGGGTGGGAAAGATGTACCCAGTGGCACTACAGAACAGCCGGAAACCACTGCACTACCGGAGACAACTTCTCTGGTTACGGTAGCTACAACTACAGCTAAACCATGCCCTCCGGATATGATTATGACGGGAACCGAGTGCAAGTGAGTTTATTTTCAAAAAAATTTTTAGCTACAGTAGCAAAAAATTGAAGAAAACTGTTAAAATTAAAATAGGGGTCCGTTGAGCGGTTTCATGGGCTTGCACGCTGTTTAGCAGGTGCGTAAACAACAAACAGGAGTGGAATACATCATTTTGAACCCAAAATTCAATGAAAATGAGCTTTTTCCTTTTTTTTTCAGTGAGTTTTTCATTAACAAAAGAAAATTTTACGTTAAAACAAGAAAAAACCGTTAAATTGGAACAAGATACTTAATAAACGATTACATGTTAGTGCACGCTTTTTAACAAGCGCGTAAACAACGGACTCGAGTGGAATACGCCATTTTGAACCCAAATTTTAAAAAAAATATTTTTTGTCGTAGTTTTAGTGGATAAATTCCTGAAACATTTATTCAACATTTTTAGCCAGAAATATTGTTTTGCAAGATGTTTACAAGGCGCGTAAACGTTAAAGATGTTTACAAGGAAAAGATGTTTACAAGAATTTTATAAGATATTGACGAAATCGAAGTGAAAGTGAGTTTTTAAGTGCAAATTGGCTTACAAGAGTGAAAAATTCTAGAAAAAACGGTTAAAATTGGAAAAAGTTACCTGTTGAACCGGCACAGGTGCTTGCATGATGTTCAATAGGCGCATAATCAACGGACAGGTGTGCAAAAACACATTTTGAACTCAATTTTCAAAGGAAATGAGATTTTTTCACTATTTATTTAACGAAATTTGTTAAACAGATGAAATTACAAATTTAATCAGAAATTTTGCCGTGCAAGATGTTTACAAGGCGCTCTGGGCAAACGTGGAAACAAATGTAAACACAGGGCAAATGTGGAATTCAAGATTTCAAGCATGGATCTCAAGGAAAAAAAACATGGATCTTGGTCGAACGTATAGCGTTTGTCGCTGTTGCAAGATGTTTAGCAGAGCGTAAACAAAGGGCAGGGCGCGCCAGGCTCACGTCAAATTGCAAATTTTCGTCAATTTAATGTCTAATTCGCCATTTTTTCTGTTTTTTTAACTTAAACGAAGCAGTACTTTTTCAGAAAACGAGGATCTGTTGGAGCTGCGTGCCTTCTTCCCACTCAATGTGGCTCTGGTGCAGAGTGTGTCGGCCAACTGTGCATGTGCCGAAAGAATTTTGAAGAGAAAGATGGGAAATGTGTAAAACCTGGCTGTGAATCTATGGAAATCGAGGTTTTAAAAATTTTATTTCATATTTAAATTGTAAATTTTAGGTTAATGGAAAATGTTTCAAGCCTGCTCTAATCGGAGGGTCATGTGAGGTGCAAGAGCAGTGTTCGGGAGGCGCAGAATGTAAAGAGGAGATCTGTAAATGTCCTAAGGGAAATGCTCCTTATAAGGAGAGATGTTTAGGTAAGAGAGAGAGAGAGACAGAGACAGAGACAGAGACAGAGACAGAGACAGAGACAGAGACAGAGACAGAGACAGAGACAGAGACAGAGACAGAGACAGAGACAGAGACAGAGACAGAGACAGAGACAGAGACAGAGACAGAGACAGAGACAGAGACAGAAACAGAGACATTTTCTTTTCAGCCAACCTCTGCGGCCCCTCCCGTGTTCCTCTCCTCACCTCCTCTTCCAACATCACTCAATGCATCGGTTCAGCCAGATGTCCTCGCCCCTCCGTGTGCGTGTACTCGAAAACAATTTCTACGTATCTTTGTTGTACCGTAGCCCTCCCTTCTCTCCCTCTCCCACGAGTAACCCTCCCTCCCCCGGTTGTGAGTTCTCGTCTCCCCCTCCCAAGGGCCAAATCCGGTCAGTGTCCGGGAGGCGAAACCCCCCTCCTCTTCCCAAATACCCAAATGCCCCTAATGTGTACTTCTAAATGCCCTCAAGGGTACGAATGTGTAGCTCAGAAATGTTGCCCCCAGAGTAGGAGAAAAAAGAGATCTCTCTGTCCGAGAGGCTTCTCCCCAGACGCCGATTCGACCATCTGCCGAAGACTTTGTCTAGGTTGTCGACGACGGTGATGAAAATTGAATTATAATAATAAAACATTAAAATAAATCATGATTTCATTTCAGAAACTAATACACTCCCAGTACACTATCAGACACTAATCCATTTTCGGTCCCAGGTTACGGTAGCAGTGTTACGGTAATGGATATCGTAACTTTTCAGAAAATGGCCCAAATTCGAAAATCAGCCTTGAAATTGGTTAGGTAGTGGACAAATTTCATTATGCGGACTATAATTGTCAAAACAGATCGATATCGATTTCTGGTCCAGGATTACGGTAGGTTAACTTCGGGATACGGTAACTTTTGTCAACTTCAACCAAATTCGAAAATAAATGTATGTTTTGGTAGATCATCAAATGCCGAAACATTTCTAATCGAATAAAAACATTTTTCAGAAAATTTTTATTTTAAGGCCCCAAATTGTCAAAAGTGCAAAAAAATGCTTTCTTCTCCGTTTAATTAAATAGGGCAAACGAAGTTTATTTTCACGGAAACATTTATTTTCAGCATTGCAAAATGCGCCGCATTGCAAAATTGCGTCTGTTGTTTAACGCGGCGCGGCGCGTGCGGCGCGCGTACTGTACTAATTGTAGCGCGCTTAACACGCAGCTTGATGGATATCGATCGATTGCAAAAGTTACGCTGAAAATAAGCAGCACAGCTACAAATTTCAGAAAATGAAACTTGAAATTGAAAACTATGTAAAAACTTGAAACTTTGAACATTTTGAAGGTTTTCTGTTCAATAGTGAAATTTTTGTGATAAATAGAGGTTTACGGTGCTCAAAATGTTCCTGACTCCTTCAAGGACTATCGAAAACATACATTATTTTCCAGATTTGGGTGGTTTTCAAGAAAATGACCATAATCCGATTGCCCCTGGATCTCCACCATGACCCGATCGATAGCAATCAATGCCAAAAATCGATATACGTAGTAGTTTCTTCTTGAAAATTGACCAAAACCTTTTTTTAACTTCAAACATGACTCGTGAGTACGTAAGCTCTTGTAGTGCAAGTTGCGGGCGGGGGCCGCGCCCCGGGGGGGGGGGGGGGGGGGGCGGGGCCTGCCGCCCCCTGCGGCGGAGCTTCGGACTCAGACACAGCAGAACGGCGATGCAGCGACTGCTAGCTGTCGCACTCCTCCTCGCAGGTACTGTAGTATTCGAGCACACTTTCTAACCCGTTTGGGACTGTTTATTCTTTGGGTTCTTTTTCCCTTTTCAGCCCTCATTTGGGGGGTTAGGCCTTAAGGCTCTTAAGATTCTTAGGGCTCCTTTATCCTTAACATTGCTGCATTTGTTTATAGCTTTCTTCTATTTACTCTCAAGACCCTAACCTCTTACATTCTTTGACTTCTCTGCTTATGAGTTGAGTTAAATACAAGATAAAGCCCCCAAATGGCTTTAAAAACTAATTACTGAAATTATATGTTGTTTGAAACCATTGTAAAACCTTAAGACCGTTAATAACTTTGTAACTTTACAAAAAAAAAAGAAATTACCCAGCTAGGATCCGAACCTTGGTCGTGTGGGCCGCAGTTGCAAAAGCTAACCTCTACACCATTCAGTACCTTACCGTGTTGGAGGCGCAGTCTATCATAAGACAGTTTGTCGCTTACTTTACATTAACTTAAACTTATTTCAAATCAATTTCGGATTTCAATACATATTTCAATAAAATTAAACTTTTTTTTTAGAAAGCTCTATTCAATTCTATTAACTTCTTTCTTGGTTTAACATTGTTGTGCTGATTTTATAAGAAATTGCTTTTCAATTCGGCTTTAAAATACCAAAATGAAAACAAAAACAAAATATGAGTTTAAAAAAAAACAATTGTACTTGGGCGGATCTGAACCCGGACCTTCAGGTTAGTAATCTAAAATGCTAGCCATTCCACCAAACAGGCACACTTATCTAGGCCGCGCCGCAGGTAGAGATATTTCACGACTGCCTATTTTATATGCGATGTTCACATAATAGTTTAAAAAATTTCAATTTTATGCAAAAGAATGCAAAATAAAGTGAGTTTTCAATACCTAAATCGATTTTTCAGGAGGTGTGCTTTCCAAGAAACCGTGTCAGATAGGAGATGATTGTGGAACTTGTCTACTTTTGGAGCATGGAGACAAATGTTCAGAGGAGACGACGGTGGAGTCTCTCTATTGCGACAATGACAAAAAGTACCGAAATCAATCGATAATTTGAAATTCAATCGATTTCAGTAAGACAGATATGCACGAGAACGCATTCATGGTCTGCAACCTTGTGAAAGGAGAGATCGAGAGAAAGCTCTGCGGAAAGGGGCAATTCTTCATCGATGGAAAGTGCCGTTCTGGAAATGTTCGCTACAAGCGGCAAGGAGTGGCCGGTTCCGGACGAGTTGGAGATTTTTGCTCCTTCAATACCGATTGTCTTGCTGTGAGTTGGCAAAAAGATTGGGGGCATGGGGGATTGAACCCTAGACTTCGCGGGCAACAGGCGAGGCGCTAACCGCCTGCACTATGGTGGCACGGTCGTATTAGCATAGCGGCGCCTTCGTGAACAGAAATGGCGCAATGAAAATCGTTTTTAGGGTATGTTCTGCTCCACTGGCTCGTGCACCTGTTTGAGCAACTTTGTCGCCATTCAAGGCTACTGTTACCTTAAGAAGAACCCCGGAGAGAGTGGTTGCCAGTATGCGGAACAGTGCAATGCTGTTTGGCCTGAAAGCAGGTATATCGCTTTTTTGGGTTAAAAAACGCTAAAACTGTTGCAGATGTGAAAAATCTCGCTGTGAATGCCCGGAAGACGTCAATGGAATTCCCTTCGTCCAGGCTAAGACTCGCGATGGAGTTGTTTGTGTCCTCCACTCTGGAGAGGACGGAGATCCCGTGCCGAAGTGAGTCTCTCTCTCTCTCTCTCTCTCTCTCTCTCTCTCTCTCTCTGTCTGCCTGTCTAAACCTCTTTAAACCTCTCTTCTTCAGATGCCCCCTTCCCGAATACGACGATGACCTTCTCACCATGCCCGTTTCCCAGCTGAGGAACCCGGCTATGACTGACCCCGATGACTCGGATATCCAAATGGGAGAACATATCAACCCTCTGCAGTTCTGTTCCTCCGCCTCTACTGATTACACCACTTTTGTGTCCAATGGAGGTTGGTTGGCAAACTTTGAGCGCGGGCGGCTGCGCGGCGGCTGCGTCGCGGTCGCGGTGCGGTCGCGCGGAGGTCGCGTCGCGGCTGCGTCACGGGCGCGCTCATCACGGTTGCGTTGCGGCTGCGCTACCTCGGCCTATCTACCGTAACTCTACCGTAACACTACCGTTTAGGTGGTGCCTGTGTCTACTCCACCGACCCCCAAAGCGGAAATGGCATCTACATCGCTGACGTCTACGACTGCGTCACATCCACTTCCTCAATGGCCAATGTGAAAACCGCTATGGAAGGCGTCTATGACCTCCACCCAGCTACCGATGGAATCTGCTGTCCTAACAGAGGTTTGGAAGCCTTTTTGAAGCCTCTTAAATTGAAAATTCAGCGTTTACCTGTATCCAGCCGAAGAGGGAAGCCGACTCGGGCGCTACCGCACCGGCCGGAGTGAGGCCTAGGTGGTGGTACAACGCCGTCACTGGAACCTGCGAGCAGTTCATGTGGGACCCTTGGGATGAGAGCGAGATGCAGTCGCCCAACAACTTCAAGACCAGAGAGCACTGCGAGTCCTACTGCAGAGATAGTGAGTTGGGGAAGGGACAGAACAAAAAGGGGGCCACAGCATACAATTCAACAGCCACACCTGAGGGTGCCACAGGCATACACAGGGGCCACAGGCTATAGAGCCACAGCCTAGGGGCCACAGGACCACAGCTCGGTTCCAAAGCCACAGCGAAACAGCACGTAATGGTGACACTTGTTCTGAACTGGTCGAAGGGACCTGTGGTTTTAAGGTGTGACACCACAGCAACTTCTCTTTGAGGTCAACTAGCTCGTTTAGAGCCACAGCTAGGGCCACAGAACCACAGCTAGGGCCATAGGGCCACAGCTGTTAATCACAGGGCCACATCTGGCCACATATAACTACATTTTGGGGATAAGCCGCCGCAGCGGGCCACTCGGGCCACATCAAGCGCAGAAATCTCGTTAGGGCAGCGGCATGCACAGAGCCACAGCTTAGGACCACAGTTTAGAGCCACGACAAGGCCACAGGACTTATTTTGCTCTAGAATAGGCCACAACACGCAGGATATATTGGGTCAGGACCGCCGCAGTGGGTCATTTGGGGCCACATTCTTGTCAGCGCTCGGCCACTGCAGGGCCACAGCGGTACCTGTTAAAGCCACAGCAAACCTTTTATGAGACTAAGGCCGCAGCTGAAGCCATAGCACCACAACAGCGCAACTTGTGGTCTATCCGCAGCGCCACAGCTAAAACGACAACGAGAAGGAGATGCCACAGCTTACCACAACTCATGATAGTTTTAACGCCGCAGCAGAGAGCCACAGCTCGCGTGATAGGCCACAGGACCACAAATGCTATGAAAACAGGACCACAATTGGTCCTCCTTATGCCACAGGACCCCAATTTTTCGCAAGATGGGGCCACAACTGATCCTCCTTATGCCACAGCACCACAACGTTTCGCCCCTTTTGCCACTGGTCCACAATTTTTTGTAAGATGGGACCACAACTGGTCTTCTTTGAGCCACATGACCCCAATTTTTCACAAGGTGGGGCTACAACTGGTCCTGCTTGTCCAACAGATGCCACGACACAGCAGCTTAGTGGCCGAAGCCACAGTTTGAGGCCACAGCTCGTTCAGTATTATTTCCCTCCGTGGCCACAGCTCGTTCAGTATTATTTCCCTCCTTTGTGGTTGTTTCTGGAATTCGCGGGACTCTCTCTCTTTCGCAAGTTTCCTTTTGTGTCGCGTGCGCGCGCTGGCCATTATCAGCGAGAGAGGTTAGTACAGGGCGAGTGACCGTCTCTACTTGCTTCCCGCGCGTAAGAGCAAACACTCAATCTCTGGGGCCAAATCCGCCGACCACGAGCACGCGGCCAAACACGGACGAGTGAGACCGAGAGGCGAGCAAAAACACGAGTTACACTGTCACGCGAAGGGCTAGGGATGTGGGGGGGCAGGTGGGTGGCACGGGAGGGAGCGGAGTGGCGGCGGAAGATTCCGGTTAGGGCCACAGCTGGAGCCACAGGAGCCACAGGAAGTCATAACGTAGTGGATTAGAGCCACAGCAAGGCCGCCCACGAGGCCACATTTACCGCGGTATCGTCACTGTGGCCTCACTGTGGCTGTGGCTCTGTGGCATCCACTGCGCGCAATGGGGAAATGCTCACTATATCGTTGCGGGACCCAAAACAACTCAATTTTCAGCCTGCAAGCGCGGATCGCCTCAGTACCTGACCGGAGCCAGCCAGAATGAAGATGAGCCTGTGAACAATTGCCAGACCACCAGCAGCTGTACCTCCAACTTCGAGTGCACCTCCATCGGATCTATGCAACTTTGCTGTCCCACTGTAGCCAGCGTCTGCAGCAATGCTGGAGGACGCCCCGTTGATCTTCTGAGGTTTGAAGACTGAAGGAACCGAAGTAATTTTACTTTAGAAGCACTAACTTTGATGCTGGAGTGACTATGAAGAGGACCTTCGATCTCACTTATGCCACGTCCAGTCGGTGGGTTGGGTTTAAGAATTCAAGGCCACAGGGCCACAGGCAGACGGTAAGGGGAATCCGGCTATGGCTTTTTGTGGCCACAGCAGCGGGGTTTTGGTGAATTGAGCCACAGCAGGGCCACAGCTGAGCCACAGCTGAGCCACAGCTGGGCCACAGCTGGATCACAGCAATGACAACCTTGCTTTCCAGAGCCACAGGAGAAAACACAACAACCAAATAATTGAAATAGAGCATCACAGATAGGGCCACAGCAAAGAGATTTGGTGTTAGAGCGCCACAGCTAAAAACACATCAGCCGGGTTTTCGTTTTCGAGGGCTACATCTCTAGCCAAAGCAACTGGATTCTTGTTTTAGAGCGCCACACCTAAGGACACATCAACGAGTTCTGGAGTTAGGGCGCCACAACGAAAGCCACAGCAACGGGGTCCTTGTTTTAGTGCGCCACAGCTAGAGCCACAGAAAAAGGTTTATGTGTTAGATGGCCACAGTTGGAGCCCCGCCGCTAGATTCTTGTTTGAGAGGGCCACAGTGAGAGCCACATCAATCGAAAAGTGGTTTTCGAGTGCCACAGCGCGAGCCACAGCAAAATGTTTTTGTGTTAAAGCGCCACATCTAGAGCCACAGCAACAGGATTCTTGATTTAGGGCGCCGCAGCGGCGAAATCGGTTGTTTCATTGGTGCGCGCCTGTGGCCTTAATTCAGGCTTTGGTGGCGCAGTGCCAAAAGTCTCCCCCTTTGCGCAGAAGGTTTTGGGTTCGATCCCCCCACCTCAAAAACTTTTTTGCCTTCATAATCCATAACCATATAGCTGTCGCCAAATTGGAATCTTGCCAAAAACTACCCTAATGCAACAGTCGTGCGATACGCAGGCGAAAAAGCATACAAAAAGCTAAGACGCGGAGAAAAAGCGATTTTCCCGCCGATTTTGGTTTGCAGACGGCGAAAAGTTCAAATTGCAATGCCAATCCCGCCTTTTTTCAGCTACTACTACGACGCCGAGCAGGGTCGTTGCATTGCCTTCACCTACAACGGAGCCCTTGGAAACTACAACAACTTCAAGTCCTCAGCTGAATGTGAACTGTTCTGTGCCAAACTTCAGTGCAAGTATGGAACTCCTTTGAAGATCGGAGCTGGTAATTAAGCCCCCATATTTTCAATGTAACGCCGGGATTTCAGCTAACCAACGCTGCAGCACCAACGCCGACTGTCCCAGCACCCACGAGTGCCAGAGCGACCACAATGTCTGCTGCCCAAGGCCACGTACGTTTTGTTGTACCGTATCTGAAAATTCTGAGTTTCAGAAGCCATCTGCTCCCAGCCACTTCGATTGGGAGACTGTAAGCAGTCTGTCAGGAGGTATTGGTACAACGCTGTGACGAGGTCGTGCGAGATCTTCGACTACACCGGATGCCAAGGAAATGACAACAATTTTGAGACTCTATTGGAATGCCAGAACACATGCGAGAATATTATTCGTGAGTTAAGAGAGAGAGGGAGAGAGAGAGAGAGAGAGAGAGAGAGAGAGAGAGAGAGAGAAGTACTCACACAGTGTGAACAGAAGAATGGGACTAAAGAGACAAATATACAGAGGGCCGATAAACTAAGGCACTGAGTTTTTGAGGTAGTGAAGAGAGATAGAGCTTCTGAGACAATGAGGAATGAGGCGCGTTGAAACACAGAGACACTGAGAAATAGAGGCATGAGGCGTAATGAGACTGAGACATTTTGCGGATGAGGCGTTGAGACATGGACACTTAGAGATTGAGACACTGAGAGACATTGAGACAGAGAGGCATTGAGGTATAGTGACACTGAGAGACACTGAATGTCTCAACTGTCTTGTACAGCCAGTGCAACCACAGTGAGTGAGTCAATGAGGCATTGAGTTTGTCTTATGACACATTAAGGCGTTGATACATTGAGAGCATGAGGCATAAAAACACTGTGGCATAGTTGAGGCACTGAGGCATATTGGTGCTGAGAGAGATAGAGAGAGACTTAGTGCCGATTCACTAAGTGAGACTGAGACATGACACTGAGAGACACTCGATGCCTCAACTGGCTTTTACATCTAGTACAACCAAGCAGTGAGGGATTGAGGCATTGAGTCAAAGAGGCAAACACAATTGGACACTTTGTCCGAATGAGACATTTTCAGAGAGATACTAATATTTCAAATATAGCCTCTGAGAGAGAGAAAGAGAGAGAGAGGCATAAAGAGAGAATGAGAGAGAGAGAGAGAAGGGAAGAGAGAGAAAACATTTTATAGACACTGAGAGATCGAAAGGCATAATGAGACTGAGACACACTGAGAGACACTCAATGTCTCAACTGTCTGGTATAACCAGTACAACTAGGCTGTGAGGGATTAAGGCACTGAATCAAGCAGACATGCTTATATTGGAGGCGCTATCAGTAAGAGACTAAGAGTGGAGACTTAGAGACGTTTCAAATCTAGCCTCTTCGATAGAGAGAGAGAGAGAGAGAGAGAGAGAGAGAGACAACATTCTCAAACCTAACCTCTTTTCAGCTGAGCCCCAGTGTCCCCAGGGAGACGCTTACAAGGACTACCAAGGCAACTACTACGTGTGCTCCAACTCCGGCAGTGGAAACTCTTGCCCAGTGAACTACGAGTGCTACTTCGACGGATACGTGTGGGGTTGTTGTCCCACCAAGGCATACACCTGCACCCTCTCTCCCCACAAGGGAGTCACCTGCGGTTCTGGATCATCCTACCGGTATACGTCTTCAGAAGACCTCTTTTAACCTCGATTCAGTTACTTCTACAATTCCCAGACTCAGGAGTGCGAGAGCTTCCAGTACAACGGTTGTGATGGTAACTCTAACAACTACGCCACTAGGGAGGACTGTGAAGCCTACTGTGGCGTGGGAGGGTGTCCCAACGGAGGCACTCCGGAGAGGAACGAATTCGGACAGCTTATGGTCTGCTCGGCCTCTCAGGTCTGCCCAACCACCCATGAGTGCACCTCGGTCAACTCTGGCTCCTCGGTTGTCTCCAGATGTTGTCCTACTAGGAGCTACATCTGTTCTCTGCCTCCTCAGCAGGGTAGCTCCTGCTCCAGCTCGGCCGCTGCTAGGTGAGACTTTTGTGTTTTGTCTCAGTCTTAGCTCCCTATGTCTCTCAACCTCGATCTCTGACTAGCTTCGTCTCAACATCTCAATGCCTCAGCTACTTTTCCTGTCTCATACCTCTTTGTCTAAATGTCTCACTTCCTGACCAAATGCCTCAATGCCTCACAGTCTGAAAATCTCAATCTCTCTTGGGCAGCAGACTCACTACTTAGTGACAATGTCTCGCCATCTAATGCCTCAATACTTTCTCTGCTCTCTTAATGCCTCAGTAGTCTTTATCTCTCAGTGTCTCTGTGTCTCACTTCACTCACCACCTCAGTACTCACTACATTGGTGCCCCAATCTCTCAGTCTCAGTCTCACCTCTCTCATCATCTCAGTTTCTCACAACCTGGTTGCCCCAATATCTCAGTCTCGGCCTCGCCTCATTTCATTTCTATATCTCACTACCTTGTAACCTCAATCTCTCAAAGTCTCCGTCTCACTTCACTCACTATCTCACTGATTGCCTCAATCTCTCAGGCTTAGTCATCTCTTTCACTCTGTCTCTATATCTCACAATCTCGTCTCAGTCTCACCTCACTCATTTTCTCAGTGTCTCCTTACATGATTGTCTCAATCTCTCAGTCTCAGCCTCACCTCATTTCATCTCTATACCTCACTACCTAGTAATCCTTCGGCCGGCTCTCTCACTCTCTCTCTCTCTCTCTCTCTCTCTCTCAATATTTCCCTCTATCTATCTCTCTCGAACCCAGCATATAACCACTTTTTTAGGTTCTACTTCAACATCGTAACCAAGGAGTGCACCCAATTCACCTACAACGGCTGCAGTGGAAACCTCAACAACTTTGCCACCCTCGAACAGTGCAACAACTTCTGTCTCTCGGCCGCCTGCACCCCTGGAGACGTGGCCTACGTGAACCCCAACACCAACCTACCTTATGAATGTAACGCCGCTCTTTCCAACAGCTGTCCTACCAACTTCGGATGCACTTATGACCAGTTGAGCAGCACCAGTGTGTGTTGTGGAGCCACGGCTATGGGTGAGTCATTTTTCTATTTTACGGGAAAAGAGGGTTTTAGATGTGTGCCCTGATGGAGAGAAGGCTTACGTTAACGCGGTTGACATGTCCGTTAGGGAGTGTCTCATCAATGTCGAAGGCAGCTGTCCTTCGAACTACCTTTGTCGCTTCAATGCTCTGAAGAATAGGTACTACTGCTGTGCTTCGATCAATGGAGATCTGTGCCCTTCTGGAAAGGTTGGTGAAAGAGATAGAGAGACAGATAGATAGAGAGAGATAGAGATAGAGATAGAGATAGAGAGAGAGAGAATGAGACTGAGACTGAGACTGAGACTGAGACTGAGACTGAGACTGAGACTGAGACTGAGACTGAGACTGAGACTGAGACTGAGACTGAGACTGAGTACCCTCATTTCCAGGCCCTCTATCGCGAGCCCTCCTCCAAGGGACCCATTCGTTGCACCATCAGCAGCAACAGCAACCAGTGTCCCAACGGCTACTCCTGCCAGTCTGACGTCCCGGGAGCATTCCAGGTACAGTAACCCTACCGTAACCAACCGTTACCTATGTCTTCAGGGCTACTGTTGTTCGGCCAACCACTTGTGCCCGAACAAGGCCGAGTTCTACCTGGAGGAGAACAACCAGATGCCTAGGTCTTGCACCGTGGGAGCGTTTATCACCTGCCCCAATGGATACAGTTGCCAGAGCACGGCTAACGAATTCACTACTGGATACTGTTGTAAGGGAGAAGTGGCTTCGATCTCGGGTAAGTGGGCCACAGCATCAGGCCACAGCCATATCACAGTGCAGAACTTAAAGGGACCGTCAGGGGCCTTTTGCAAGTTTATTCTATTTGATTATTCATAATTTATTATTTCAGGATTCCATACCAATTTTTTATGCACGTATCCGATAAAAAAGTATTTTAACGATGAATAAGTGAAAAACTTTGTTCCAACGGCCATGCGCAGAGGCGACGTCGCGGTGTTTACAGAAAAGTGTGCGCAAATCGGCAAGCTGGCACTTGGCCAAAATTTTCTTTGCAAAATTTCAAGCCCGGTTCTAAGGTTCTAATTTTAGCTCTAAAAAGTGTATTTTAATCGTTTTCGGGTTTTACGCTATTTAAAATAATTACACGCTAAATAACTGCCGTAAAGTATATGAAAATGCATAAAAAATATAGCTGGTAGCCGAGTGGGGCTGTGGAAAAAGGCTCTCGGCGGCGTTTCTCGTTCTGTCTGCGTCTCTCAGCGAGAGGTTTGATCCTCGCAGCCAAATCAATTCAACAAATCTCAAAGGAGTAGTCGCGGGTAATCGTAATCGCAGGTAGTGCCGCGTTGGTTTTTATTACCGTGGGGGTACTGTAGCATAAAAAGGCCCCTAACAATCCCTTTAAGGTCAAAAAGCCACAGGAAAACAACAGTGCGCAGCGTACGGCAACAGCGAGACCACAGCGTGTCACATCAGGCAATAGAGATACCACAGCGCGCCACTTAAGGCCAACACGAGACCACAGCGCGTCATTTCTTACTACAGCGATATCACAGCGTGCTCAAAAAAGGCCATAGCGATACCGCTGCGCGCCATGCCACAGCGAGATCACATCACATTAAATCCACAGTGAAACTACAGTGCGCCACATCAGGCCACAGCACGCGACTTAAGGCCCTGTGAAACCACAGCGTGCCACATCAGGCAACAGCGAGGCCTCACTGCTCGCCACTTCAGACCACAGCTGTACCACATTGCGCCATTTAAGGCCACAGCGAAACCACATCTAACAATATCTTACCACAGCGATACCACAGTGAGCCACAACAGGCCACAGCTCGCCACGTCGGGACACAGCTGTACCACAGCACGCGACTTAATGGTTCTGCAAAACCACAGCGCGCCACTTAATGCCACAACGAGATCATAGCGCGCAATTCAGGCCGCTTTATGACCACAGCGCGTTACATTAGGCCACAGCTATGCCACAGTGCGCTACTTAAGGCCACAGCAAGATCACAGCGTAACCACAGCGAGACCGCAGCGTAACCACAGCGAGACCACAGCGAAACCACAGCGCGCCACACTGCGACATCCAGCCCGCCACATACGAACACAGTGATACCACAGCGCGTTACATTAGGCCACAGCTATGCCACAGTGCGCTACTTAAGGCCACAGCAAGATCATAGTGTAACCACAGCGAGACCGCAGCGTAACCACAGCGACACCACAGCGCGCCACACTGCGACATCCAGCCCGCCACATACGAACACAGTGATACCACAGCGTGCCATATCTGGTCATAGCGATACCACAGCGCGCCACATCAGACCACAGCGGGTCACAGCGGACCACAGCGCGTTCTTATTTGCAGGACCACCCAATACTTTAATTTTTCAGACGGCTGCCCTCCCAACGAGTACGTGTTCATGAAGGACAACCAGATCGCCCCCTGCGACCCCTTCAACCCTCCCAACGCGCCCTGCCCCAACGGCTACAGTTGTCAGTGGTCCCTCGCCAACCAGCGCTACCAGTGCTGCGGAGCCACCCCGATCACCACTCCCAAGTCCATCGCTGCCCTCGGCTGCCCCAACAACCAGGTAATTTAAAGAGAAAAATAGATTCTAAGGTTGTTTTAGGTCGCATTCCGCGAGGCGTCGACCAACTCTCCTCGCATTTGCACAGCCGCCTCTCAGAACTGCCCAACTGGCTTCTTCTGTCAATTCTCTAACTCTAACAATCAGTTCCAGGTAGAGTTTTTCTTTGAGCCTTGTCAGCCTTGAAATTTGGTGTCTAAGAATACTGATATTGCCCTAAGGTCCATAAGGTTAGCTTTTGTTGCCTTAAGGTATCTAAGGTCACCCATTGAGCCCTAAAGGTCCTTTAGGTCATGCCAGTTGACCTTGGATACTTAAGGTCCTTAAGGTTAACATGAATAAAGTTTGACATCTAGGGTCTACGACCTAAAGGTCCTTAAGATTAACTTGTTATACCTAGGTTAACTGGTACTGCCTTAAGACCTCTAGCTTAGCACTTCCTTAGGGTATCATGACTCAGTTGGTATGGTCTTACGGTCCCTAAGGTTTGCCTAAACGGGTTCTATAAGTTTAACTGTTACTGCCTAAGGATGACGCTGCTCTAAGGACACTAAGGCCCACAAAATCAGCTTTAACTCAACTAGGATAACGAATAAACAATATTGAGGAAGTTAGGGTTAAGGTCTTAGAGCGTGATAAGCTACCTTAAGGTTGTTAAGGCTGGTACAAACAGCCTTAACGTAACTAGGATAGAGAAATAACCTTAAGGTAACTAATGTTAAGGTCTAGAGTAAGTAAGGTATCACTTGTACCTAGGGTTAACCAAAACACTGTTAAGGACACTAAGGCTAACGAAACGTTTTGACAAATATCCTTAAGGTCACAAACCTTAATATAAGAAATCTTAAGTTCACTAAGGCGAATGAAACAACCTTAATATGACTTAGAGATAGAAAGTGACCTTAAGGTAACTACCCTTATCGTATTAGAAAAACTTGGGTTTAGGAGATAAAAACTGGCCTTAAGGCAACTCCCTTAAGCTCTTAGAGTAACTAAGGTGTTAAGGACATAATGCTGATGAAGCAAAGGTTAATACAAGTATCATTAAGGTCCAAATGTTAAGGTAAGGAACATTAAGGCTAATAAAACAACCTTAACGTGGCTTAGAGATACAAAGTAGCCTTAAGGCAACTAAGGTGAATCGTGCAACCTTAACGTGACTTAGAGACAGAAAGTAGCGTTAAGGTAATTATCGTTAAGGTCTTAAAGGGATTGTTAGGGGCCTTTTTATGCTAAAGTAACCCCACGGTAATAAAAACCAACGCGGCACTACCTGCGATTACGATTGCCCGCGACTACTCCTTTGGGATTTGTTGAATTGATTTGGCTGCGAGGATCAAACCTCTCGTTGAGAGACGCAGACTGAACGAGAAACGCCACTGAGAGCCTTTTTCCACAGCCCACTCGGCTACCAGCTATATTTTTATGCATTTTCATATATTTTACGGCAGTTATTTAGCGTGTAATTATTTTAAATAGTGTAAAAACCGAAAAACGATTAAAATACACTTTTTAGAGCTCAAATTAAAACCGGGTTTGAAATTCCGCAAAGAAAATTTTGGCAAAGTGCCAGCTTGCCGATTTGCGCACACTTTTCTGTAAACACCGCGACGTCGCCTCTGCGCATGGCCGTTGGCTGAAAGCCGTTGGAACAAAATTTTTCACTTATTCATCATTAAAATACTTTTTTATCGGATACGTGCATAAAAAATGGGTATGGAATCCTGAAATAATAAATTATGAATAATCAAATAGAATAAACTTGCAAAAGGCCCCTGACGGTCCCTTTAAAGTAACTAAGGTATAAGGTGTTAGGGGCTTAACGGTAAATATTTTCAGTGCTGTGGAATGTCTGGTGGCTGCCCGAACGACTCGGTCGCCTTCATCGGAATGACCGGAGAACCCCAGAGCTGTGCAATCGGCCAGAGCACCTGTCCTTCGGGCTACTCCTGTCAGAGGAGCATCACCGGATCCCAGCTCTGCTGCACCAGCTCCGAGCCCAGTAAGACTACCTTAACCCTGCACAAAATTAACGTTATCGTTTAGCCTGTACTGAGAAGCAGGTCCTCGTCGATGGAAACTGTCTCGACAAGGTTGCCATCGGAGAAATGTGCAAGAACCAGGTTCAATGCCCCCAGGCGGCCGTCTGCCGCGATGGAGCTTGCAGTTGTCCCAGTGGACACAGGGAGGTCGATGGAGTTTGCAAGGAGGCTTGTGGAGAGAACGAGGTAGGTCAAATGTCAATTTTTCATCGCTTTAGGACAAAATATCTTTCAAAAAACTGTTTATTTTATTATATTTAGACCTTTAAAACTTTTCGATTAGAGCGCGTTTTTGGTAAATGGGGCGTAACCTCAAAATTCAATGGTTTTCAGAGATTTTAGACCTTTAACATGCCTTCGATTAAAACGCGTTTACATTGAATAGCGCGTATCCTTATAAATCAACGGTTTTTACGGCTTAAAATCTTTAAAATTCTACGATTGGAGCGCGTTTATTACAAATTGGGCAACCTTATAATTCGACATTTTAAACGTTTTTACACCTCTAAAATGCTTATTGCTTATTTGAATCACTTCATTCACACATTTGGATTGGGGCACATTTACGTACGGGTAGTTTAATGTTGGTGTTGCGATTGGAGCGCGGTTACACATTCTTTGTTAGATTTAGCAATGTACACATGTATTTTACGATTCGAGGAAAAAACGTAATTAATAGATTTTAGACCTTTAAATGTTGTGATTGGAGCAGATTTACAATGCAATGAGTGCTATAGGTAATCATTTGGAATTATGCCTTTAAACTTTTGCGATTGAAGCATCTTTACTTCAGAAAATGCAATCACTTGAGATTAGACCTCTTAAATGTTGCGATTGGAGCAAATTTACACTGCGATAGGTAATCAACAGTGTTTTGACCTTTAAAATGTTGCGATTAGAGCATACTTACGTTGTAAAAGACAACAAATCGAGTTCAGACCTTTGAATCTGATAACTTTCGCGATATGGGAGAATAGGTAGTCACTAAGAGGCTTTAACAAGTGTAGATGTTTAGAATGTTGCGATTAGAGCAGATTTACGGAGAAAATTGACAATCAATCGAACGTCGCCTTTAATTGTTGCGATTGGAGCTTGTTTTGGGTGTATAGGTAGTATTTTCATCGAAATTAGACCTTTAAATTGTTGCGACTGGAGCGCTTCCACGGCACAACGGGGGATGTCGAAATTGTAGCGCATATACGTAGTAATTTTGTTGAACGTAAATATAATTATCCATTAAATCAAATAAATTTTTCAGATCGATGTCAAGGGAGTGTGTCTGTCTCAGGCTCAGATCGGAGAGACTTGTGAGGTTGACGAGCAGTGCCTCGGAGGCTCCATTTGCCAGGATGCCATGTGCGAGTGTGCCATCGGCCACGAGAACATCGACGGCGAGTGTGTGAAGAAGGCCGCCCGTCCCATGACCACCTGCCCCATCCCTGGCCAAGTGCCCTTCCACGACTCCGTCACCAAGAACGTCCGCTTCTGCACCCCTGGAAAGGCCGGAGCCTGCCCTCGCAGCTACAGCTGTCAATTCAGTGAGACTGCTCAGAAGAGCATCTGCTGTGGAAGAGCCGGAGCCGGAGGAAGTGTTGTGACCAACAAACAGCCCGTGCCTCCGCCGTCGTTCAGTAAACTGAAGCCGGATGAGAGCAAGGAGGAGGTTGAAGAGAAGCAGATGCAAGTTTGCGAGAAGGGAAGCGTTTATCTGAAGAATGGACGACCGCAGAAGTGCACTGGAAGTCCTTGTCCCACGGGATACAAGTGCACATTCTCCAAGATTTCTAAGGTGAGGAGAGAGAGGGAGAGAGAGAGAGAGCAAGACAGAGAGAAACAGAGAGAGATAGAGAGAGAGAGACAGAGGCAGAGCGAAATAATGCGGAAAAATTGCGGGATGAAATTGGAGCACGTTTACAATTATCGGGGCGTAACCTCCTAAAACAGTGACTTTTTGGAATTTCAGACCTGTAAAAGGTTGAAATTGGAGCACGTTTACAATTATCGGGGCGTAACCTCCTAAAACAGTTACTTTTTGGAATTTCAGACCTGTAAAAGGTTGAAATTGGAGCACGTTTACAATTATCGGGGCGTAACCTCCTAAAACAGTGACTTTTTGGAATTTCAGACCTGTAAAAGGTTGAATTTGGAGCACGTTTGCTGTAATGAGTTTAATAACCTCCTAAATAGCGACAGTTTGGGATTTTAGACCTATAATGTTTGGGATTAGAGCGCGTTTAGGTGAAATGGTTTTCGATTGAAAGAAGAAAATTGCTATTAGAGCGTACTTACGTATCCGCTACTCAGTTTTCTACTCCAGCTGTGCAAAATTCGAAAATATTAACTTTTTCTCAAATTCTGATTACAGAAACTTATTCCTTTCGAGAAAAAATGCGATTGGAGCACGTACCTGATTTTGCTATAACGATGTGTTGAATGGGGCGCATTTACGCACCGTAGATTTATTACGGTATTGCGACTGGAGCGTACTTACGTCAAAACTATCTCACAAATAAAGCTTTTTTCTATTCTGAGCGATGTTAAGTTAGATGAAAATTACGATTAGAGCGTACTAGCTTTTTTTTTTAAATGAGCGGTGTAAAATTCTAAAATGTTAACTTTTTCCTCAAATTCAAATTACAGAAATCTACTCCACTCGTGAGAAAATGTTATTGGGGCACGTTTACAACAACCTGTATGAAAAATGCAACTGGAGCGCGTTTACAACAACCTTAAATTGCAATTGCTGCATCATTTTGAATGGTGCGCTTTTACGCACAAATCATTCATTACTGGTATTGCGATTGGAGCGCAGTTACATAAATCTGTATTACAAATCTGTATTACAAATGGAGCATGTTTACGGAGAACATGTAATAAATGATGCTTCGACCTTTCACATTGTGCGATTGGAGCACTTATTCGATCTCGGTTAGTTACGCAAAGAAACAGAAAAGCCCCGTCTGGTTAGATATACACAGAAAGAGAGAGAGAGAGAGAGAGAGAGAGAGAGAGAGACAGAGAGAGAGAGAGAGACAGAGAGAGAGAGAGAGAGAGAGAGAGAGAGACAGAGAGAGAGAGAGAGAGAGAGAGAGAGAGAGAGAGAGGGAGAGATAGAGAGAGAGGGGGAGAGATAGAGAGCGTAAGAGAGTCAGAGAAGCAGAGAAAAATTCGAAAACCTTCTTCCAGGACTACTTTTGTTGTTCGACCACCACTATTAGCGATGGCTGCCCTAGCGGAGTGGCCCTCCTCTTCCCTTCAACTGGAACTCCTGTCCAGTGCAGTGGCAAGCCCGGCTCGTGTCCTTCCGGCTACAAGTACAGTACCCCATACCCTTTTGTTACAGTACCCCATTTTCAGCTGTGTGAGGAACCAGTCTACGAAGCGGTTCCAATGCTGCACGATGGCCGAGGGCGACAGCAAACCCAGTGTTCCTACTAGAGGCACGGATTCTCGCGGTCCTTGCCCTGGCAACCAAGTCCAAGTTCTGAAAATCGTCAACGACCAGATCGTGAAGAAGTGCGAAGCCAAGTGCCCCGCCCACCAGGTGGCCGTGCGCGGAGTGTGCCGTGACAGGTACCTCGCCGACGATCCGCAGGCCAACGAGTTCCACTGAACGCTGTCAGCAGCGCTGGTAGCACCCCCACCCCCGATTGCCATGTGGCAATAGATTACTGTAGGTGCTATTGCACCGTCCCATTGTTTTTCTGTGTAACCCCCCCCCCCCACAGCCGACGGTGTGTAGGAGAGTGCCGTGCACGTCGCTACGCACCGCCCGCGCGCCCAGTCAGGACACTTTTCCCCCACTCTTTTTCCCACCCGCTCATTCTCTTTTTCTTCAGTTCCAGTTGAACCCGTTGTCAAAGTTTATGTCAATGAATATTTGCGAGTTTATCTAGTTAAAGTAGACCTGATCGGATTTTCGGTTAGAGACGCAGACACAAAGACAAGATCTGTTAGTTAGAAACGCAGTATGATAGACAGGGCTGTTTGGTCAGTGACGCAGACAAAGACAGAAGTTTTGTGGGTTAGAGACGCAGACACAGAAACAAACCATGTTGATTAGATACGCAGACATAGAGACAAGTTATTTTGGTTAGAGGAGCAGACAAAAGTAATAGACGTATAGAGAGAGAGAAAGGTTAGTTAGAGACGCGAAGCAGAAAAAGAGAAAAAGTCTTTGCGTTAGACGCAGAGAAAAAGAGAATAAGTATTGGCTAGAGACACAGGGAAAGGGAGAAGGTATGTTTGTTTGAGACGCAGAGAAAGAGGGAAGATATGTTTGTTAGAGACGCAGAGAAAGTGACAAAATATGTTGTTTAAAGACGCAGACAAAGCGACAAGGTCTTTGGGTTGGACGCAGAGAACGAGAGAGGATCTCTTTGTTAGAGACGCAGAGAAACAGATAAAGTCTTTGAGTTAGATGCAGAGAAAAAGAGAAAATCTATTGCCTATAGACGCATAGAAAGAGAGAAGAACGTTTGGCACAAGGCACAGAGAAAGAGAAAGAGATGTTGGTTAGAGACTCAGACTCTTATACATTGTTCGATGGTTAGAGACACAGAGAAAAATATGAGGCCTTTTGGTTAGAGACGCAGATAATAGAGACAAGGTAGACATGCAGAGAATAAGATCGCATTTCCTGCTGACATTCTCTTTTTCTTCAGTTCCAGTTGGAACCGTTGTCAAATTTTATGTAAAAATGAAAATGTGCGATTTTCTAGCTACGGTAGGCCTCAACCCGGGCGGTGCAGATGTACTTCTCCACTTCGGACATCTTCTCCTCGGGCAATTGAAGGGTGTGTTCGCCGAAGACTTCGCTGTGGGACACGCGATAGAAGCCGAGTTTAGCCTCGAACAGATGCAGACTGGCCTCGTTGTCATCGGTGATCTTCACAAAGTACCTGAAGATTGAAAATCGTTGCGGGACCCAAAAGAGAACAAACCTTTTAATTCCGAGCTCTCGAAGGGCGTAGGACATCAGAAGACGGAGGCTTTCGGGGGCGGCGCCTTTACCACGGGCTGAGGCCTCGGCGATCATGACCTGAAGAATATGCGATTAGAGCGCGTTTACGCGTAGTTCCTGTCTCTCTCACTCACATCTCTCTCTCACTCACATCTCTCTTGCACATCTCTTTCTCTCTCTCTCTCCTACCTCACACTCCGCCTCCTTTTCTTCCTTGTCTATGAACAGATTCACGTCTCCGATCATTGCCTCCGTCTCCTCCTTCCCCGCATCTACCAATTCTTTTGACAACACGATGAACGTCAGTTTGTCGTCGTCGTTTCTCCAACTTTTCTGCATTTCGTACTCTTCCTCCAGAGTTAGTCTCTCCGATCCAGTCAGTCTGAAAATGGTGGTGATGGAGAGAGAGAGAGAGAGAGAGAGAGAGAGAGAGAGAGAGAGGAATTAATAGAGACCCAGGGAAAGAGAGAAAAATAAACAAGGTGAGAGACATAGAGTAGTTGAACAGCCCTAATGTTTAGAGGTGCAGAGTAAAAGGAGAAGCAGAGAAAGAGAGACAACCGCGAGGTCAGGGGTGCAAAGAAAGAGAGAGAGAAAGAGAGAGCTAGACAGATACAGAGAGAAAAAATAACACAATTTGGTCAGAGACGCAGAGCGAGAAAGACTACCTGGTTAGAGAAGAGTGAGAGAGAAGGCGACATGGTCAGAGATGCAGAGAAAGAGAAAAAGACACTTGGTTAGAGACGCGGAAAGATAGAAAATCACTTGGTTAGAGACGCAGAGAAAGAGAGAAGGTCAGTTGGTTAGAGACGCAGAGAAATAGATCAAGTGATTCGATTAGAGAAGCAGGGAAAGAAAGAATATTACTTGGTTAGAGACGCAGAGAAAGAGAGAATACCAATCGGTTAGAGACGCAGAGAAAGAGAGAATACCAGTCGGTTAGAGACGCAAAGAAAGAGAGAATACCAGTCGGTTAGAGACGAAGAGAAATAGAGAATACCAGTTGGTTAGAGACGCTGAGAAAGAGAATGTCAAATGGTTAGAGACGCAGAGAAAGAGAGAATAAAAGTTGTTAAAGATGCAGAGAAAGAGAGAAAACCAGTTGATTAGAGACGCAGACAATAAGAGAACATCAAATGGTCAGATGTGCAGAGTGATAGAGAGAAGATCTTATGGTTAGACACGCAGAGAAAGAGAGAAGGCCGGTTGGTTAGAGATGCAGAGAAAGAGAAATTAGAGACGCAGATCACTCTACCTCCTAATCTCTTCGTCCTCCATCCAATCGTGGTACTTGGCCACGTGCCGATCCTCATAGGGCACCAACACCACCGCCCGGCCGACTATTTTCACATTCTCGTTTAACTTCATCTGAAATATAAACCACTCCAACCCCATCTCATTTTCTCCTAAAGCATCGGAATTCCAACCCCAATTATGAAAAAAATGGTAATTGCACAATAAATACATTTATTCCCGTAGAATAGAGTGGTTATGTTATGAGGAGAGTGAGAGAGATCTGGCACATGCTGAGAAGGTAGTGAGTGACCTCACTGGCGAGGCGGGATGCTGAAAAAAATATCGTTTGAGAATGATTTCTGTCTCTCTCTCTCTCTCTCAAACCCACTTTTCTCTCTCGCGGAGAATCTGCTGCAGGAGAGGAGAGAGACCAGTCTGAGGAACGTTGACTGAGGAAGGAGTCGTGGGCTGGAAAGGCACAGTGCCTCCCGTAGAAGGAGAACTGTGGCCGGACGGAATGCCGGAGGGCTGGTAGCTGAAAACGGTGATTTATTGTAAAAATAAACCGAAATCACGGAAAACCCAGGCAAAGGCCGATTATTGATTAGTTAGAAAAACATACCGATAGGGTTCCGGGTTGGCAAAGCGATTCGCCGGCTGGTTGAGCGCGTGCGGAGGGCTCTGGCTGAAAAGAAAAAGTAATTGCCAGTTTCTTTCTTCGTGGCGGGACCAATTAAGTAATAAAAATAGAGAAAACTCACTAAAGCATATTCATCCTGGACAACGAGTTCGGCTGAGGGGAAATGTTGTTGACGCCATTCAGAGCGTGGAGCGGAGGCGTGGGCAGTCCCTAAATGGCAAAATAACAAAATTCAAGTAGGCAAGGGGGCGTGGTCAAATCTAACAAAAAGCCAGAAAGGTGGGGAAAATGCCCGGGCCGGGCCGGGCCGACCCGACAGCGTGCCAAAATCTAACAAAAATCCAGCAAGTTGGCAAAGGGGCGTGGCCAAAAATGATAGAAACTTAGAAAGGTATGAAAAGAGTGGTCAAATCTAACAAAAAGCCAGAAAGGTGGGGAAAAGGGGCGTGGTCAGCCAAATCCGATAGAAACTTAGAAAAGCGGGGAAAGGGGCGTGTCCAAATTTAACAGAAAATCCAGAAAGTTGGCAAAGGGGCGTGGCCAAAACTGATAGAAACTTAGAAAGGTAGGAAAAGAGGCGTGGACAAATGTAAAACACATCCTGAAAAAGAAGGAGAGTTTTGGTCGGCCCGTTTCCGTTTTCCTTGGACCACCCAGTCATATTGCCACCCACACGACCAGGGTTCGATCCCAGTCGGTGACATTCATTTTTGTTCAACTAATATTGACTTATATGTTGGTAAAAAACATTATTTAGTAATTTGCAGCAGTTTAAAAAAATTATTTTACCGATTTGTAAAAAAATTAAAATCTACTTTTTCATACACGGGCCGTCCCGAAAAATCCCTCGGCGTTGTCGAATCAAGCAAAACCTCAAAAACATAGTGAAGGGGGCGTGTCCAAATCTAGCAGAACTTAGAAAAGTAGAAAATGGGTGTGGTAACATCTAACAGAAAACCAGAAAAGTGAGGAAAAGGGGCGTGGCCGGCTATGACAAAGACAAAAAAGGGGCGTGGCCAAACTAGACCAAAATTCGAAAACTCACAACTTGAGGAGGAATCCGCTGATTCCCCACGGGTTTTTTGAAGACGCTCTGGAGAATAATGTTGTGCCCTTCGACCGACTTGGCCCTGACTTCCAAGTCCTTGTTCATCGCAACCGCCTTCAGAAGCGCCGCGTCGACCTTCTTCTTCCCCTCCTCCAGTTCGCCGTTCTTCTTCACCAATTCGGACATTTTCTCTGGAAAAAGCCAGTTTACCCTACAAAAAAAAATGTACAAACTCACTTTGGAGGCTCTCGATGATGGAATCCTTCTCACGACTCGCCGCCTCCAACTCCGCCAATTTGGCGTCGCTCACACTCACAGGGGGACGAGCGAGCTAAAATTACAAGTTTTTCAACTCTTCTCCATTCGAGAATTCGTCTAAAGGATCCTTCAAGGTCCCATAAAGTGTCCAGATGGGAAGCCTCATAAGGGACCATCAGGGACTTTTTAGAAAACTCCCTGTAGGTCCCTTCAAGAGTCCATAAGAAAAATATTTAAATTTATACAAAATTTAAAATTATAGTCTCAAAAAATCCCTCGGCCCGGCCCGTCATTTGAAAAACCCAATCGGATAACCTTTCAAGGGACCATCAGAGGTATATTTCGAAAATTCGGTCATTGTACCTATAGGGGAAACCCTTTGAGAGACCATCAGGGGCATTTTTGCTCTCAAAAATTCGCCTGAAGGCCGTAAAGGCCCATAAGGAGAACCCTTAAAGGGACCATCAGGGGGCATTTTTTTAATGAAAAATACTCCCCCTGTGGGTCCCTTCAAGGGGTCATAAGGGGCCCATAAAGGGACCACCAGAGGCTTTTCCTCTCGAAAACTCGGCTGTAGTTAAACGTAGCTGGCCAACCCACCGCAAGGGTCCATTTTGCGACAGCCCCGTCAATTATTAAAATTGTCGAAAATATGCGACGGCCTCCTTCTTTAACAAAATTTGTCCAAAACTTAAAATTGCGACGTCCCTACCGCCGCTTATGGCGGAGCTTGTCAATGTATGCCCTTAAAGGACCGAAAGGATCATGCATTGAGTATCACTCTTTCCCTCTCTCGAAAAGTCGCCTGTAGGCCCTTCAGGAAGCGAAACTAAGCCAAAATAAACCCACCGGTCCGTATTTCTGCATGATATGATCGTATTTGGCCAATTGCTCCTCCTGATCTTTGACGACTCCCTTGTAGTGCTCGATCTGCAAGAATTTTTTTTTAAACCAAAATAACAAAAAAAAATGTTGAGGTATGCCTAAAAATCAACTCACTTTCTCCTTTAGCTTCGCGTTGGCGGTATTCAGATCTTGCTTATCGTAGTGGAGCTGGTCGAACTGAAAGGAACAAAGAATTTTTAAAGCAGTAAGGAAGAAAGGGTAGAAGGGTTACGGTAGTTTCGACAAAAATCGTGCGGTAGAAGACAGGATAGCCGAAATCGTGCGATAAATGGCACTTATCGTTAGCCGAAAAAGCGGAGTTCCCTCGGCCCGGCCCGTTTACCCTGAACCACCCAGTTAGATTGCCACCAACACAACCAGGGTTCGACCCTGGTCGGTGACATTCTTTTTTGTACAACTAAAATTGACCTATATGTTAGTTACAGTCGTTTAAAACTGACAAAAAATATTGTACCGATTTATATAAAATTCAGAATTTTGATTTTCATAAACGGGTCGGCCGCCCATGATGAACCTCACCTTGCTCTTAAGTTCATCGTAGTCATCCATGGCCTGCTCGAGGTCCCTCTTCGCATCGTCGAGTTCCCTCTCCACGTCATCTCTCTCATCAGCTGCCAACTAAAATAGGCACATTATGAATCACGTTTTATACTCAAACGGGCCAGGTATTTTGAAACTGGTGAGAAAGAACAATCATCCAACCTGGCAGTTGTTCTCCGCATCCAGGCGCTGCCTATCCACGCTTTCGACCTGGGCCTCCAAAGACTCGACCTGAAAATTGAATATAGTTAATGCCAAAGGTACTTCATCATAACGTGACAATTTTTTGCTGTTGTTCCAATTGAAATGTGCTCAATATAGAATACTCACACTGTGTACACAGCAAAGTCGAACAAATTAGATTTGAAGACGAGTATTATAAGGTTTTTGACATGTCTGACACCGGTGGTCTCAAATGACAGGCCGAGGCGTTCCATTTTTCGGGGCGGCCTGGGTCAAATGATTTTTTTTTAAATTTTGTATAAATCGGTACAAAATTTTTTTTAACTGCTTATATAACTTAATAGTGTTTGCTATTAACATACAAGTCAATATTAGTTGTACAAAAAAGAATGTCACCGAAGGGGATCGAACCCTGGTCGTGTGGGTGGCAATCTGACTGGGTGGTTCAAGGAAAACAGGCTGATCGGGCTGTCCAGGGCCGGACCGGCCATAATTTCCCAAATGGGCCGGTACGTGAGAACCACGTCTGGCACAAATTCTTCCACAGCCACCTATCTCGAAAGGATTTGTTAGCAACACAAACCCACCCTTGAATATAGTGGTCTCAAACTAGGTAAACTTCATAAAATCAGTACTCCTAACGGCTTTACAAAGAACCCTTGTGGTTCTCTAACCAAACCTGCATGTAACGTTTGGGGGCTCAATACGTAAGCCCGCCAAATGCCACCCATGCCTCTAACGCAGATAACGGAGGGCACGTGAAACGAGAGAAGTGGCATTAGTACAAACTCACGCCTCTAGCGTGACTCTCCTTCTGGTCTCATTCTCTACTCACCCTAACATCTAGACGGTCGGCATGGTTCGCCTCTCTCTTTCTTTTCTCAAGCCCTCACTTTTAAGAATCTCGTTTCCTACGTGGAGGAGAACTGCCCAATCACTAACTTCCATATCTACTTGTGAATCCCTCCCAAATATTGAAATACTAAGAACTTTAGGACTAACGAGGCTCTTTTGCTCCAGAAGATCGACAGTCTCTCCGCGGAGAGACGCCAAGACAGACTCTCATCTGAGACGAACTTTCTGCGAGTGAAGGAGCTGGTAGGAAATGACGTCATGGAGGCTAGAGACCACCCATTCAGGAGATGAAGCTAAAGGTCTCAGAAGACAACGAGGCGTCGCTGGAGATGGCTTTGGAGAGGAGTGAGGCGGAGAAGGAGGAGCTTCTGAGGGAGAGAGAGGGTCATCTGGAGATGAGACAGGAGCAGGAGCCCAGTTTGAACCAGGTTCCACCCCCAATGTCTTCAGAAACCTTCGATTTCTAGGCAAATCAGGACAAGAACCGGTGGGTGATGGTCATGGAGCAGTTGGAAGAGCTGAAGAAGGCCTGTCTGGCACCCAAGGAGGATCATCTGACCAACAGACTCTTCGATGACTTGCAGCAGGTTGGTTTTGATAAAATATGGGTGTAAGGCCTTAAGGTAAGGCTAAACTGGAAAAGGCCGCCATGCGCTGTGAGCTGATCGCTGCCAAAAGGGAGTTGGCTGCATTGAAGATAGAGAAGGAGGAGAAGGCCCGGGTGCAGATAAAGAAGATGGAGAGCGAAGCTTGAAGAATAACCTCCAAAGTTGTACAGAAAGAGACAAATTGTATTGATCGTGATCTTATGTTTCACTTGTGTCGGCAGTTTGAAACTGGCCTTTCGCCTTTTCGGAGTTTCAATTTCTAAGCCTTTTCACTGAACTTATTGAAACCGTGCGGCAAATGGAAATGGGACATCGTACTAACTGGAGTAAATGGAGCGCTGAGAAGCGTGCCTGCGGGGTTCTCACGGGCCGGGCCGGGCCAACTGGAAAATTTTGGCCGACCCGTTTTCACTGGAAGCCTTTTCAGATCAGAATGCCACCCACACGACCAGGGTTCGATCCCGGTCGGTGACATTCTTTTTTGTACGACTAATATTTTAAAACAGTTTAAAAAAATTATTGTACCTATTTATACAAAATTTAAAATTTAATTTTGCATACCCGGGCCGACCGGGCCGGACCGTCCCAAAAAAAATTCCTCGGCCCGGCCCGTTATTTGAAAAGCCCCGCGTGTCTGGAAGTCGTTTCAAAAACGTGAGGTTTAATTTCGAATGCAATGAGCAGTCGTTAAGGTTGAACATTCAAATCCCCCCATAGGCATTCTTTTGAGCTATTTTTGACAACCGGCTGACAGTTATTACGGCATACCATGAGTAAAGCGTAGAATTAATTGCCAACCGTTGGCCCTTCAAATTTTGGCCTCTGGGAGAACCAAATAAGCCGCACCCATCGTATAAAAATCATTATAATAGAGACCCCACAACTAAAGGCCAGTGGGTTACAAAGGGGTGTCCGCCATGAAAACATAGGTGGGTGTGTGGTGCTTGTGGTACCATACCCTAAATTGGGGTAAGGATCTGCGGGGGGGTGCGCCGGGGAAAATCGGGACCCTGAGTCAGGGGAGGGGTTTTCGGGGGGGGGGGGGGGGCCCGCTGGGGGGCAAAAATTGTGTCCTCGAAAACGCGTCAAAACGGGGGGTTCCGCCGGCCCACCGGACCCGCCAAAAAATCCGGGGGGCTCCGCCCGGACCCAGCCGCACTCACCAATTTAGGGTATGTTGTGGTACCTACGTAATGTGGTGTTCACAGGCACCATGTGGGGGACTTACCGATGAAGCCCCCCCCCCAAACACTCCCTGTCCAGCCAAGCAAGAAAATTATTTTAAAAATTAACCTTTGCCTGCGCTTCCGCCAATTCACTCTCCAATTCGGCCGCCTTCTGCTTTACTCGACCACTCTCCTTTTCCAGCGTGCGCAATCGGGTGACCTCCGTTTCTGTGGTTTTGAGCCTCTTCTGAAAAAAAAAATTTATTTGGAAAAATGGTTCTTGGGGTTGATTGGATTTATCAAGCGATCAGCAAGTTCGTTGAAGAAAAGAGACCATTCGCTTCACTCACTCACAAATGTGCGCAAATTTTGGTGGGCCGAGCTGATAAATTGGGAGGTCTTGGTAAGGAAATACCGGGCCGGCGCGGCCCGGGAAAGCATGGGAATCGGGCTGGCCCGTTGTCATGGTTTTTAGTGCAAAAAGAGGCACTTACCGCGTAAGTGGTCACCAGATCAATGATGTGCTGAAGGAGTTCCTCGCCTGCGATCTGCTCCAGCTCCAAGTTGATGTGAATCGCGTAGATCTCGTAACACCGTTCAAATTCCAGCCTATTTTTTCAAGTTGTTCAACGAGAAATTGATTAAAACCCACTTGCAGGTCTCCCCTGTGCTAGAGATGAGGCACTTTGAAGTGTCGCCTTTGAGAAATTCAGCCAAGTGTTCCTGGAAGAAGTCCTCCATGTCCACGTTGCGAAGGTTCCACGTGGCAGCCAGTTCCTGGAATTTAAAGGTCGGGATCTTCGTGTCGGGACACTCACTTGGAACTTGGCCGGAGTGACCACATCGCGGTAGAGGAAACGGAGGTCCTTCTCGTGGCTGAGCTGGAGGAGGTAGCCCTCAGCGCGTCTCTCAACGCGCAGACGAAGGGGCCTGGGTACCTGGCTGAAATACTTACAGTTACTTCTAAAACTACTTCGAGACATCCACGTGCCACAGTTTTCATGTTATTTTTCGAATTCAGAGTAGCATGCATACATGAGTGAACTGCATGTGGGATCTGTTTTACGCGACCTCCACACTTGAAATGCGATGAGCCCGCGCGAGCCCCCCAAGTAGGAAATTCGACTCGGCGTGAACCCCATTAACCGAAAATTAATGGTCGATATTTTCATATGGGTCGATTAGGAGGGGCGCTTCGAAATAACAGGCTGCTAAACATTAGAAAAATCAAAATTCACCCTGCAAAAAGAAAAATCAAAATTAAAGTTATAAATTTTGCAATAAAGGTTCGATCGCGGTCGGAGCACTTTTTTGTTGTTGTTAACTTAACATCAGTTCAAAAAATAAAATAAAGAACCATAGTTGAATTCGCATGGAGGTAAAAAGAAGCGTAACCTGGTTTCTGCGCCAAAGGCGCGGATCAAAGGGCACCGCCGCTTTCCATCAAACGGGCTTAAATGTTACTGTTTGAAGGACTCAAGAGGCAGAGAAAGCGGATTTCGCAGTTTGCCCAGAAATACAGCCATCTGAGAACAGTTACGCCACGAAAAGGGCTGACGAGTTGCCAAACTGAAAAGTGTGTTGAATACACACACTGGAGCTGGCGGCGCAAAAATATGACTACAAATTAAAGGTTAGGTGTACCGTCAACCGTTCATGAGCATCTAAGTGCGCTTCGGGACCCATTTCCGACAATTCGTTTGTCATAGTTCTGTTTTTCGTCAAGATTCGTTGTTGACTGGGAATTAGGTTTTCTTTTAAAACAGTCGTTTAACCAGGAGCGCATAATGGCACCATGCCCCCGCCGTGCACAGGAAAAAGAGGACGGGGTTTGGCAAAACTAGAGTTACTTTTTTAAGAGACCGGAGTCACCAATTGTCAAGGCCGCAATATGCTGCTGTATATACAGAAAAAGTCCATGATAGGAATTTTTAAAGACAAAACTAACCCTGGGGCAGCTCCTTCACGCCCATCGACGACGGTACACTGCAGTTTGTGAACTACGGATCTGGGTAAGTCTACAGACTTGAGAACGCTTACCGGGGCAGTCATGCCCTAAAAGACCTTATTATGCCACCTAAAATAGGAAAGAACTGAAGAAGGAAGACCTGCCACGCTGTCGCAATTCGCACTCTCGACATCTACGCAAGTATACAATTTTATTCCAAAATCAAATACTACGTTTAAGAAACTCGGCTCTGACACATCACAATAATAAATGAGGGCTCAACGTATTACTATTATTTGTGAACGAAACGTCACTAGTCGCTAGAAGAGCTAGAGATGTTCTTTTTACTTCTTGGAGGCGGCGGCGGCGAGCTTCATGAGACCCTCGGTGGAGTGAGACTTCGGCCTCTCAAGAGGGAGTCCCATTCCGCGGGCCCAGATGAGCTGGGAAAGGCATCCCAAGGCGCGGGAAACTCCGAACAAAACGGTGTAGAAGGACATCTCGGTCATGCCGAAGTACTGCAGAAGGACTCCAGAGTGAGCATCAACGTTGGGCCAGGGGTTCTTGGCCTGAAAACATGGAATCACGATACGTCCGAAGAAAGACTAACCTTGCCCTGCTCGAGGAGGATGTTGGGGGTGATCTTGTACAGGGTAGAGACAAGACGGAAGAGGTCGTCCTTGGGCAGGTGCTTGAGGGCGAACTCGCGCTGGCACTCGTAGCGAGGGTCAGTCTTGCGCAGAACGGCGTGTCCGTATCCGGGCACGACCTGTCCGCTCTTCAGATGCTTCCAGACCCATTCCTTCAGCTGCTCCTCGGTGAAGTTGAATCCAACCTCGCTGACGATCTTGTTCAAGAAGACGAGCACCTAAAATTACATGATGAAGCATAATAGAGCTAAAACAAACCTCCTGGTTGGCGAGGCCGTGGAGGGGTCCGGCGAGTCCGGCCATGGCGGCGGAGAAGGAGAGGTAAGGGTCGGAGAGAGCGGATCCCACGAGGTGGGAGGTGTGGGCGGAGACGTTTCCTCCCTCGTGGTCGGAGTGGATGACCAGGTACAGACGCATCAGCTCGGAGAAGAGAGGGTCGTCGTAGCCGAGCATGGAGCAGAAGTTGGCGGACCTAAACGAAAAAAACCATTCAAGTGCGAAGAAAGGGGGACCCTACCAATCCTTCTTGGGGTCGATGACTCCGACAGCGGATCCATCGCGGTACAGGTTGCGGTAGATCATGGCGGCGACGGTGGGCAGCTTGGCGAGCAGATCCATGGAATCCTCATAGGCGTACTCCCAGTAGGCTCCCTTGGGCACACCACGGGCGTAGGCGGCGGCGAACTTGCTCTCGTTGTTGAGGGCAGCAACGGCGGCAACGAACTGAGCCATGGGGTGGAGGTTGTCGGGGAAGTTGTCCAGCATACGGGCAACGTGAGCGGGGAGATCGGCACGGGCGTTCCACTCCTTAGTGATAGCAGCGGTCTAAAAATGTGAATACAACAAGAACACACTAAAAAAAATCACCTGCTTCTCGTTGGGGATCTCTCCGGTACACAGGAGCCACCAGATTCCCTCGGGGATGGGCTCCTCGCCTCCGGGGGCCTTGGGGAGCAGCTTCTGGCACTCGGGGATAGAGTAACCGCGGAAGCGGATTCCCTCCTCAGGGTCCAAAACGGAGGTCTCGGTGACCATGCCTTTCATGGAGCGCATTCCTCCGTAGATCTAAAAGGCCTTCATACATCAAAAAATGGAAATAAGCTCACCATGTCGATGTTGACCTGCTGGACAACGGTGTTACCGTGCTGGGCGCGGAACTCCTTGACCTTGGCGTTGTGAGCCGGGATCTTCTTGGCCAGAACCTCCTTGAGGTTGGTGGACTGGTCGGCGTTGGTGGAGAGACCGGCAGAGGAGGCGGGGGCGGCAGCTCCCTAAATTCACCTTAATTAAGGATTTAAAAATTTACAAACCTTGCTGAGAAGGGTAGCGGAGCGGCGGAAAAGATTGGCGGACAGCGACATGATGGAAACCCTGAACAAGAGTAAGATAAAAACGAAACAATAACAAAGTTTGCAGATAGATTGGATAAACACCCAAATGGTATTCAAAACAACAAAATAAAAATAACCGGGGTTTATATACACAAGATCAAGCGAGATCACCAGTGGGATGAAATACACAAATAAAGCAAGATTAATGCATGGTGAGGTTCTCCAGAGCGAGAGTGGACGCATTTTTGTGGGCTTCTTCGAACGTGTCGCCGACGCCGGGGAACACGAGGATAGACTCCTGCGTATCGCCGGCCTTCACGATGGTGATTTTCAGCAGACACTGTCGCATACCTGCAAAGAGAGGTGAATGAGCGAAGAACCCCCGCAATGAACGATCAATGAACGCGCACGGCTGCGGATCTCCGGCGGAATGTTATCAGCAAAAAAGCACTGCTATCACCGCGGCGGGACTCTGGAAATCGCCAAGTGAAAAGCCAAAGGTGGTTGAAAAGTGCGCTATGGCACGTCATCGATGATAATGAGAGAATTAACTATCCAAGACAGTAATTTATCGATTTTCCTATTAGCAATAAATTATCACATATCTTAAAATCAGGCGCCAAAACCTACCGAAAGTGTCGTGTTTATTGAGATCCTTGTAATCCAGCGAATACAGACTGAACTTCTCCTGATCGCTTAGAATGTCCTCCAGGGTCGCTCCCGGGTCCGCGCTGGCCTCTTCTCCAGCAGGCTCGGCGGCAGAGTCTTCTGAATATTCACATTATAAGAAAAACGGAAAAATCCTACCTTCCAGTTCGTTCTCATCGATATCCTTCTTGTAGTCGCTAAGACTCGTCTCCAGCATCTTCAACATGTTATAGGCGGCAATCGCTTTCGCATCCTTCTTTTTGCGGGCCTTGCCTTCGGAGCTCATTTTAGCGATCTAATAGAGGGGCATTAGATACTACTCAGGTGGTTAGAAACCTCACATTTGCAGACGTAGGTAATATCGTTTACGGACCCTTCCTCCATGTCCGAGTAAACCGGGGCTTCCACCTTATTCTTCTGGCAACTGCAAATAAGGATTAGGGCCGTACTTAGCACAACAAACGTCTCCTGAAGCTGTCCGACGTAGTTAACAGTGCGATCGAATCCAGCAGTTTCGACGGTGGCATCTGTGGGCGATCCTACTCTCAGCTCACTCAGAGAATCACTGAAACGTATTGTTTGAAGATGACTCCTCAAAAACCTACATGAAAGCAAGGGATTCGGCTACGGAAGAGTGAGGAATTCCGAGCTTAGGACCGTATTTCAGGTCCTTCTTCACAATGATTCTGAGCATTTCGGCAGCCGCCAGGTGTTTAGCAGTTTTCTTGGTTTTGCCCTCTCCTTTGGACACCATCTCCTTCAGACGGCATTCCAGGACAAAGGTGGGATTCTACAAAAAAAACGATTTAAAAACTACGGCGTTTGGCGAAACTCACGCTCGATTCGCCGGTTTGGGAGATTGTATTGAAGACGGGAGCGCAGTCGTAGATCTTCTTAGCCGCTTCTTCCAGGTACATCACAGGAGTCTTCTGCAAGATGAAATGTAAACAAGACCAAGGAATCAATATTTGCACAATTAGCACTTTTCAACATCAAAGATCTGAACAGGCGGCGCAAAAGCTGATTGACGTAGCAGTGACCCTCGGACCCGAGATAATAGAAGCAAGGTCGCTCCAAGTCACGTTGAATACAAGAAAAGTGCAAAACACATCGTTACTCACTCACAGCGAGTTCCGTCTTTCCAGAATCCGGCACTTCGCAAACACCCCTCGTGAAGTACTCCGGCTCCTGCTTCGCCAATTCGTCGATGGGTGTGAAGAATTTATTAAGTGTGTGCATCTGAAAACGAAAGATAACTAGAAATCCAAAGGCTATAGTTGGAGAAATAAAGGAGAGAGACACTTGCACCAACGCTTGAAAACATCAATGATTAGTTTTTGATCGGAACCCAGTTTGATACGATTCACGCTGGAAGCACGTGTTCGGAACAGGCGACCTATTTACGGGAGTGTCTCGGCCAAGTGTTTACACTTCTAATGGTGTAATAGCCTGCATGCTACACGGAACACCTAGTTCTTTCCGATGAATTAATGGCGTGAAATCAATTACAACTGACAAATCGGTGCAACAAGGTGCGCAAGTTACCAGATCACCAAAATACTTTACGTAAGCGAAGAAGAATTGACGCATTGTGAGCGCAAACATGACAATTTCGCGGGAAAATGGTAATAATCCGAATAATGTACAACTTTTAAGGCATAAAAATCGCTACCCCCGAAGGGAAAGTAAACAAGGAACCCCTCAATTTGAGCTAATTCGCAAATTTGGCCGATTTTATCGTAAAGACCAATAATTTTCATGCATTTTAAGTGGTCTTGAGAAGAAAATGGCAATAAAAATATTAAAATTATAAAATATTTACTACCAAACAGCTACCAACCCAAGTGGTAACTGACAACTTGGGTTAAAGGTTGGTGGCAGTCCGAAAAATAGGCGCCAATCGTGGCGGGACCAAATTCCTTCCTTCGTTTTCTCTGGGAATTTTTCAACATCGAAATATATTTGTTTGTTTTATTTTCCCGAGGTGTTTTTACGGTAAAATCGAAAATCTATATTTAAAAATTTGTATAATTAATCGATTTATTGATTTTTCGCTTTTGGAACTCTTAATTCATCATTTAAAGCGTTATTTTCATTGAAAACGAATTTCAGGTAACCTTGATGATTTTCTCTGCTCCTCTTTGGGCAGCGAGAAAAAGGGAAGATCGCCGTCCTCTCTACAGACGAATTTTCACTAACAGAAGACTCGACATAGCCCATAAGAGTGAGTTTTGGATGGTGTATCGGCATTCCCCCGATTTCAGCATTTGTGCGGTCGATTTTGGGCTTCATTTTGTTCAGTACGTCGTACTGTATCGTAAATACCGGAATTTACTACAAGTACGTGCGTCCGCTGAGACAGGAGGAGAGGGAACTTCTTGAGAGGGAGCTCATCGAGGCTGACAAGGCCGGATTCAACCTCAACAAGTGAGTGGTTCACGTTTTCTGTGTTTTATTTAATTAAACGTATTTATCACCTTATATGTGAATTTAAAGTGAATCTTCTTCAAAATTTAAAAAAATAACATTTTAAAATGGTGTTGGACCTCCGCGATTTGAACCGAATTTCGAAATAACAATGAAAATTTCGTATAGTCGCACATAAAATAATAAAACCAACGTGTTCCAACAATTCTTATTGGAGAGCTGCATATTTGAAACAAACAAAAAAAAATTGGGTGCGCACAGGAAATTTCGAGTGCACCGCTCCTCATTAGATAAAAGCGGAGGTTTCCCCACTTATCTCCACAACGAAAGCCGATTCAGTGATTTTGAAAAAAAAATCAAAGTAACAATAATCGCTGAGAATTTCGAACGAAATTTGATTGAAATTGCGCTGTTGTTGTTTGCAATCTAGAATGTCAACAGCCGAGTACTGGAAATTTAGTGTCTGTCCCATAATAGATTTAGACATTTATGTCAGTTAGGGCTTAAAGTCGAAATCGATGATGGGTCCTGACACAAAAGTTCCAGAATCCGGGAGTTGTCATTTATTGAACATGAATTTTCTGGATTCTAAAGGTCAACTTCTCCTAATTCTGGAACTGTCGTGTCGGGACCCATTGGCTTACGTCTGGATATTCAACCGACTTTGAATCCTAAAGTTGGGTCCCGTCACGAAAGTCCTGTAAGTCAGCATATTTCGTGGCGGTACCGCAAAGTTATCTGCGTGTGCAATTTATTGTTTTCCGCCCTAGTTCCCTTCGAAAATACAAGATGGAGTTAAAGACTGTCAAATTGAGGCCGTAAGAAATGTTTTCGGCACGAAATATATGCCGTGTCGAGACCTTTCGCTGTCGCCATTCAAAACTTCACCGTTGATTAGTCCTTTAATTGGTGGCTATCGATCAAAAACGTTCCTTTTCAGATGAGTATCTCTCGTATTTTGGCCTCAGCGGCCTCTCGCTGGGAAGGCATTTTCGGAGTTGGCGTTGCTGCGGGTGCTGGCTTTGAGTTATTCAAAATTTACTTCTCTTTCAACGGTAATTTCCCACATCTTTCTCGTTTAACCCTCAATTTTAGGCGTAAACTACTACAGTGTGTTTAAGAAGAAGCAACTGCAGAAGGAGCTTGACGACTTTGAACGCAGTCTGAAGGATCTGGACGACCTGATTGTCAGAGGCGTCCCCCAGACGCTGTAGATCACTTGTCCTCCTTCGTTTCGTTTTACTCTAGACTCTGTAGATCGATAGGGTTAGTTGTTATTTGTCTGTTGCTTTATTTGTTGACTTAAGGTATAAGATTATTCGTCTCATATATTTATTTATTAGGGGGATCGTTTAGTGAGAGGGTGGGGCGCCGATCTGTTGCAACTGCATAAACTGGCTGCGGAGCTGTCGCTGCTTCTCCACCAGCCGTTCTTGTCGCTGCTCCAGTTCTTGCCTGAAAACTGAGATTATTGAAAGGGCATTCGGCAACTTTGGCCCACAAGTGGTGGTTGTTTTTGATACTCTGAGGCAGTTGGGGGGGACGATCCAGTTAAGCCCCTCCCCTAGTATTTTTTTTTGCAAACTTGGAA